>JASSUY010028913.1:56230-68350 GCA_032466535.1 Forpus xanthops
CAGAAAGTCCTTGGCCAGCCTAAACACTCCAAGCCACAACTATAAACACTGGTGTTATCAGCACTGTTCCCAAGCCGGAAATCCAAAACACAGTGCTACATCAGCTACTACTTAAAGAAAAATGACTGCTGCTGCTGGACCCATGACAAGAATAAACCTCTTGCTTCATCCAAATGCAAACTATTAGTTTGTACGCAGTCTGAAGAGGCAGCCTTTGTCCCATGGATGAACAGGTTATAAAGTTCTAGTATTTGTAAATAAAACTCAGCCAATCCCCCAAAAACAAACCTCAACAGCAAAATACATTGAAGTACTGTTCTCCACAAAACCAATCATAACAAGAATGAGGCACATCAGTCTTGAAAGACTGCCCATGTTGTGGCCAAAACTCTCTCAAACTAGCCAGGATTGTTTAACAAGCAGGGTGATCTGACTACATAGTGTGTAAGACAAGACAGCAAGAAATATGTGCAGACATGGGGTTCTTCTGCAGTATTTCCAAAAGTAATTCCATTGTTTTATTTCACAGGGTGGGTCTGGTATCATATAGGATAGTGCAGTCAGCTTTCCTCCCAGCTACTGTTTTGCTTACACTTCATCTGAAAACTTCTATGCTTGTGAAACATCTTGCTTCAGTAAGAGAAGGCTTCTGGCCTGCATGGTCTCTGCGGGAAATCAGAAAATGTGAATGACTGAGCTCAAAACCCTAAAGAAAATGAGAATACTAACCCATGATTTAAACAAACCGTATGTTTGGGTGAGTTTAGCTCACAAAGTGTCAACACCACGTATGATGTGCAATGGACCATCCTTCATACCTTCATTATTTAGACAGCATTGATGATATGGGACCAGTCTGGCCTGAGATCTGGGATGAGCTCTTTGGTACCCCTCCATTCCTGATGCCAAGAATGCTTCCACACTATCTGGGTGCTTGCCCAAATCTTCCTGCTCTTTGCGCAGAGGCTGACCAGAGGTGCCCAAACCCCCTCCCATGGGTGAGCTGGACCCCCCCAGCAGCTACCAAACAGGTGCTTGGAGGCACCTCTGGAGGGGCTCAGTACAGAAGAGGAAAATCCCTGCAACCATGTAGTTTTACACATGAAACCCAATTGCTTTCAGCCTGGTGAGAGTCTGTGCTACACCTCTGCCTCTTCCCTGGGCTTTTATCCATCTTTCATCTCAGATGGACTGAGCAGTGGATATTCTGGCTGGTTCCTTCATGCATGATAGGTATAGACACTTCCATTCTTGACCCTGATGCACACACAGTATTCTCTATATCACTGGCTTACATATCTTTATGTGATACTTTATATCTGAAGTATTTGCTTTGTCTGAAATGCTTGCAGATAGAGAATGCAAAGGAGTAGCAGCTGACATTGCTTGTCTTAACCTATGGGACATTCCTTTGCAAGCCCAGTAGTTGCATATGGCATTTCTAATTTCATCTGTAGTGATTTAAGAAGCAAAAAGACCTGTTTCCCTTTACACCAACAAGATGCCAGGTATCACTTCATGAGGCATGCCTTTAGTGTAAAGTCTGTCAGAGGTTTAAGAGGGATTTTTGCAGACTGGAGGAAAACATAGACAAGAGTCATGGACTCTAAACAAGAGCAAGCTTGGTAGCTCAAAATAAATCCCTTTATGTGGGTAATCTTCTATATGAATAGAGGAGTGGAAAGAAAGAAGGAAGGAAAACCTATGACCATTTGGCTGAGTAGAATAGTTTCCCGTATGTTAAAATAAAATATTCATTAATTATAGCTTTTCCAGCATTGGCTCTATCACCAAAGTGAATTTGATTTCATGTCTTTCTGAGACCCGCTGCAGTCCAGTGCAGTGTGTCTGCCTCAGCCGCGGGTCTGTTTCCTCTCCCAGGCTCCAATCTTCATTGCTTCTCTTGTTCAAAATGTTAACAGAAGGGACAAAGGAGATGGGCTTTCAACCAGCCCTTGCCACCAATGTGAGCATCACTACTGACAATGCTCACCAAGTTTTGCTGGCAATGGGTACCCAATCTGATAATGTAAAGGGAGCACAAGGCACCCAACCTGACCAGGAAGCAGAGCTTTGCCCCCTGTCCTCCCATGCTAAAGTGTGATGCTCTGCATGTCTGTGAGGGTTTAAAGAACCCCTCCAGGCTGGGGAGGCCTGCAGGGGGTTAATATAGGGCTCAGTTGCCACAACACTGGAGGCATTCAGAGAAGAGGGCTGCAGTTGCTGCATAGGCACATTTGGCCCAGGTTGCCAAAGAGGCTGTGTATGTTACTGCAGTGGAGTACACTGCCTGCCACTGTTGGGCTATTAGTATGGAAATGAGGCATGTGTGTGACAGGTGGCCTTACAACCAACACAATTAACTTTCTCCATTAGCTGAGGCACTGACAAAACAGATGCAGCATCAATAAGTACCAAAAAACCCACAAACACTGAATAGGAATGACACGTTGCACACCCCTATTATTTATAAAGAGGAACAGCATAATTTCTTTGGGATGCAGTGGTGAGTAGGAGGCGGCTGGGTTTTTCTCTCTCCTGATTATGGTGTTTGTTTGCTTTCTTATAATTATTATTTTAATCTTGAACTTTATAGAGACATTGCTGCAGACCTTAAAAAGCTCTCAGTGCTGTACAGCAGGCTCAGGAAGGCTTGTCACAGCTGTGGGGTAGGAAGCACACAGATCTTTCTGATAGCAAATAATTCAAGTTGCAGAAGTCATCTGGCCAGACACAGGAACACCAGGCTCTGAACTAGAGAGATTTGCTTCCCACCCCTCCGGTACTGCAGATTTTAGTTGCCTCTGACAATACAGGTAAGGATGGTTAAGGTGGAGCAGCTGGTCATAGTCCTCACGTGAGATAAAGGGCTCATGACTCAGCTGAAAACACAGGGCTGGGGAGGAACGCCTGGTATATTAGATTGCAGCAGAGGAGCATGGCATGTTGGCTTCAAAAAAAAAAATCAGTTAAAATATTGGTTGTTCATAAGAAGTAAATGGGAAAAGGCGGTAGTTGGCTTCAGGTTTAGATTACATGGTTTTGTTTTTTTCACTCAGGCAGCTATTCCTGACAGTGTGTGTGAACCATACTGAGGATTTCAATAAGAGCAGCAAGCTGAACTGTGTGAAAAGCAGAACTGTAATGTAATAATGGAAATTTACATAACGGCCTCCTTATGTCAGCTGGTACCTCTTGAAATATTTAGAGACGCACTGAGCAGCATCCTTGGCACATCTGAACCCTCATCGGCCTTTGGCTCCACTGCTCTACACCAGAGTTTTCCCAGGCTAAAGCTGCTTAAAGATCCCATCTTGTACTATCCCAGTATGAAAATGTCCTGGAACAGAGCATCAGCTGCCAGATCACCCTGGCAGCATACTAATTTGTGGCATATAGCTCCAATTAGAAGGATTTTCAAGGGGGTAAAGTGCCCAGTCTGTAAGCCAGCCCACTACTGCCATCATTAAAACCAACTGGACATCTTCCACTGGCCTGTGAAGTGATGGGTGGGAGCAAGCACCACATCCCTGCAGGTTGCTGCTGCAGACATGGCAATGGTGGTGCAGGCACAGGAATGGATAAATATTTCACATGCCTTCTTTAACATTCCCTCCAGGTCACAAATTGGGAAACAGAATGCGGAAACCTTCATGGCTATGTCTGCTTTGTTTCAAATGTGAGTTTCCAGGGGTCAGCACAATCATGAGTTAAATTAAAGCTGAATTCAGTTCTGGGGAAAACAACACAGAAACAAACAACACAACATTCATACTTGTCATGGTATTCTCTGCTGTCTTTTTAACTTAACAGAAATTTATCATTGCTTCCTTTGTCTAATTTTCTATACCACACCTGCGTGCAGAGGCTTTTTATATTGAGGTTAGGTTCACTAGAACCCAAGGCATACATATATAGCAGCTATGAATTTCAGGACCTTTCATGCTCAGATGCCAAAAATGGAAAATTATTTGTCTAATGCCACATTTTATGAAAAGAGTATATTGATATTATTGATATTATTGGTATTAATGTATCACATGGGATACAAATCCAGTACGATTTCCTTGAAGGTTCTATGCTGGATGTGCTATTTTTAGAATAAGACAAGAAACTGTTGTCCTGACTGTGGAGATTGATGCTGGACTGTTTGCAGGCACTGAGATGAGCTGCATCAAGTTGGTCAGCTTCTGCGGTGATGGACTCCTTTCTGACCGCCCAGTGCCTTGCAGTATTATCAAGTGATTTTCATGGGGAATTTTTCTCCAAGCATCTGTACAATGTTTTTAAACAGTTTCTTAGTTCTGTAATTACAAAAAGCTGCATTTCAGGCAACATTAAATCAAATAAAGGTGTGTATTTACTGTTATGGACAGAAATTATTATTTTTTATAGCATTCTTTCTGGTGGTGTGATTGGTGATACCTTGTCTGGTCCCAAGCCAGAGTTGTTCAATGAAAACAACTAGAGACATTTGAAATCTGCGTTATAAAGCTGTTTTCTAGCTACATATTAGAGGTGCAGGTCTGGAGATGAGGGGATTTCTTGTGACAGGACTGACAACAGCAAGGTCAGCACCAGACTCATGGTGGAAGGCGTGAAATCTTATCTAGCAAGTAGTAACTCTCTCTCCATAATAATTACATGAGCTGTTAATTTTATTATTTTGTGTGGAGCCTTGGGACACATGCCATGAAAGGTCCTGCTATTAAAGCATAGTTTAACTAATTGGATTATGGGACATCCAAAGCACAAAAAACCCTACTAATCTAATTAGATACTCGTAGTTATGCATTTCCTTCTCCCTTCACTGTAAAGCCTGTTTCGAGCTCTGTTGTGCAGGTGCCTGCACTCTAAGGACCTTGCTGGGTAATCCCAGCCACATAAAGCTGGCTGGACCTCCCTGTCCCACACCCACTCTTCTACCTGACAGCCTAATTGCTCTCAACAAGTAGGTGTTAATGAGGTGGCCTGAATGGAGGTGTCTCCAGGAAGAGGGTTGTGTTAAGGTAGATTGTTCTTAATGGGAAATTCCCATTTTACTGCCTCACTGGGTCCTAGGAGCTGCAGCCAGGTGATTGGCAGACAGCCTGATGGTTCATGTCAGCGGACCTCCCCCACTTTGGCTGTGCCGTGAATGAGTGGCTGAGATTTGGATGCAGGCACAACTGAAACTCCCTGGTTCTTCCTGCTCTCAGTTGCTGGAGAGCCCTGTAGGAAAGGCTCATGGGGAAGAGTTTCATCTGATTGGTTTTGACAGTTTTCAAGGTATGATTTATTTGCACATAGGTACAAGCAAATCCTTTAGAAAGGAAGGAGGAGTTTTAGAAAGTATCCTAAAATTAAGAGAGGGAAGGTAGTGGGTGGCTTTATTTGTGATCATTTGCACGTGCAAGCAAATAGCTACTCGTTCACATGCCCAAGTGGAAACATCCATTTCATTAAATGTTCAGGAAAGCAAAGAAGTGGCCAAGGCAGAATCAAAGAGCTACTCAACATTCAATCAGATACAAGCAGTTGTTTTTAGATGTGATAATAACTTTGCCTATGAGGCTTTTTGCTGGCCCTGCTTCATCCCAAGGGTGCCCTTTTGTTTGATTTTGAAAAAGTCAGAAGAATTTATTGAGCTGTTACCAAGCCAATTCAACAGGAAATTTGTAGACCTGGGTGGGATTGTAGGTGTATATACCTGTCTTCTTCCATATTTATGTATCTGTAACTGTTGCCTTCCATTTTAAAGGTATTAAGTCAGATTTTTTTTACTAGAAATCACTGAGGTGTTCTGGCTGTTCACATAATCACATAATAAGTGATAGGAGTTCTTAAAGTTTAGCATGAACTTCAGCACTATTGTTAAACTTATCTCTTTTTGAGTAGGAAATCCTCCTATTATCCAAAAGAAGACTATTTTCTTACAAGCAATTTAAAATGTCACAAATGTTACTAAAAACTTCCCTGTTTCTTAGAGCTCTTATTTAGCTTCTTGAACTGCCAGCCTTAATGTGTTTTCACTGGGTTAGTATCTAAACTACAATAAAAAACACGTTTTCAAGTCATCTCTTCAGATGTGGCTTGCTACCATGGCAGAATGAGGCACAGGAACCTGGTTGAACTCTCTACACTGTGTTTTGTTTGCTTTGGTAATAAATTGACTCTGAGGAAGTTGTTAGGTCACTGGCAGATTTCTGCCAGTCCCATCCTTCTCCTTTGACTTGCTTAGTGTTTTGTGTGTGGTTTTTCCTTTTCAATAGTAAGAGATAGAAGAGAGAGCAGAATCCTAGACTGCAACAGGCAAAGGCTTTTCAGGTCCCACTGAAAAATATCATACTTTAGTAACCTTTTAAAAATATCATCAGACAGGTATTGCCTTGGAGGGGCACTTCAGTGGATTGACAAGGATGTGGCAGATTGATACAGGCCTAAAAGGAAGCAGTGGCCCTTCTGGAGAAGCAATTGGTAACCAGATAGGATGCCCTAAAGCTTCCTAAGTGGATTAGATGCTTGTGTGTAGGCAACTGGATTGCATTCTTTAGTCACAGCAAGAGTCATGAGATTGTGAGAACTGGGGCTACAAATCCTGATCTTAACCTATAAATGTTAAATTCAGATCCAGTCTTTGACAAAAGACAGTAAAACCATAGGGCTGAATCATAGTATTAATGATGAATATCTTTAACATAAAAGCTCTAAGCATTTTTTCCAATGTAAGAATAAATGGATTAGAATAAATAACAGGTAAATATAATTTCTTAATACTTGCCATAGGAAAGCATCTTCGAAAGAGATCTCTTCAATATGCATGTAAAGATGGCTGAGTGTAAGGATTTCACTAGAGTTCAGAAAGCAGCTAGGGAAACTCATAGAAAAAGAAACTATCGAGCTATAAGGTTATACCAGGAATCAAACAAGGCATTTTTGTTAAGAACCACTTACAGCATCACAGAACTGTGCACAGAAAGAGTATTTAATTTCTGCTCTTTGACACTTCTTCATGCATCAGGACTCCTGGAGCTGTATATTAACTGGGGTGGATTTGGGGTCTTTCCCAGGATGCCCATAATTATGTTTTTGGGCTGTTGTCCTGGGTTCAGCAGGAGCAGACATTTTTCTCCTTCTTAGTAGCTGGTGCACGGCTGGGCTTAAACCACAACAGCTGTTTTCACAAAGCTTGGATCGTAGTTCGAATGCAATGTTTAATGTTTCAGATTTGCTTCTAAATTCAGAATTCCTCTGGAGAAAGAACTGAAAATCGTGTCTTTGCTTAACTTACAAAAGTGCAGAATTCTTACACCTCTCAAACACCTCCTCCATTACAGACAACATTATGAATGGAAGTGCTCTTCAAGTTCAATTTATTTTAATCTCAATTAATTGAAGTTACGTTAGGTTACAATAATGGATTGTCTACAACTCCAGAATCAGAAAGTTACTGGTTGAGGCAGTCATTCCTCTTCCATTATGATGTCTTCTTTGGAAATAATTGCAAGGGGAAGAAACCAGAATACCCGTTCCTCTTCCGTTACAGTGTTATACAATCTTTTATACATGTATGTAAAGATAGATTTGTGTGTATGTGTGTGCATTGTATATATATACATAAAACTACATTATGTATGTAATGTCTTAAACATGATATATATTAGATTTCAGAATTACAAAATGACACAACTACAGGGTTATAAAATGTGCCCTACTGAAGTCCCTTTCAGGTACTTCAGTATAAGGCTTGGACAGGAGAGGATGTGTAGGATCCATGTGATGGTAGAAAGGGATGGTGACGGCTGCACTTCTTTCTTGACAGATCATTAGTAGAAATGTACAATAGCTGAAAAGTTGCTGGTCTGGCAAACAGTCTGCAAGCCTGATGCGAAGCCTTTTGGAGTCAGCTGAAGCTTGAGGGAGCACAGCTGTGTGAGGGGCACTTGCTGGTCTGGGACAAAAACTGTTCCAGGCCATTTTCTAGCATGAACATGAAGGAAGGCTTTTGTTCAGTTTGCAGCCTCATTTCCTCCTTTCTCAGTATTTATATCTTCTCTGAGGCTGTGGGACAGTATCTTGGATTTACAGTACCTATGGCTGAGCTATAAAACACATGTCTGTGCACTTGGAGTATTCGAGGCTTTTCCTTCCTGCCATGTGAAATAAAAGGCCTACTTAAATACAGAAAGCCAGGGCAGCAAATGGAACTAATGGGAAAGGTGCATCAGTGTGACCTAACTCCACTGGTTTAACAAGGCTAAAAATGCATGACTCAATTACACAAGAGTTAGCTAATGAGGAATGGGGAAGATGTTACAGTTTAAAACAAATGGCTACTAAATGAATTGGGCGCTGCCTTTCAAATCTATGCCATTCAACAAAAACCTGGCAAGACATTTTCTTCACAGGATATGAATCATCCGAAATAAAAAAAGCAAGACTAGGGCCACCTACATTCAGAGTTTGTACAGTATGACCTTAAGGCCCAACATCTACCAGAAGTTGAGTAGCAAAAGGCCAAGCTCCAAAGAATAAAAGGGCTTACATCAGTATTAAATAATTCTCTCTTAGAGATGCAAATTTCTAATTAGTTACTGTGGAAACTGTAGAGGCCTGGAAGTAAGCCCTGCACAATAAGAATGAGAGTTTACCTTTTTGATTTACTGCAGGGCTGCAGTAGTTGAGGGAGGGCTGAGAGGGGGAAATAAATTCATTGCTTTTAACATGACAACAGAATAAAGTGCAGCAGAAGAAGTGACTTTGTTTAGTGTGCTGCTGCCTCTGCGACAGATTCCCGAGGAGCTTTATGCAACATAGGCTCACTTAAAATGTCTTGCAGGGCGTTGTAAAATGCTTTGTTTACAAACAAGTGACTTTCTTAACATCCTCGCTTGTTGCATCTCTGACAAAGCCTTGGGAGGGTGTTTTTCACAGCCAGCAGGAGCTGGGGGAGTGCCTTCTGTTGGTTAGATGACCAAACTGGAACATCTGACATTCAAAGCCTAACATTTCTGAAAATGAGGGTGCCCTAACATAACCTAAACAGAGCATCAAAATGTCTTGTTGGAAATTCTTTTAGGACGTTGAATGCAGAAATAATTTGTTACAGTTCTTTGTCTCATTTTCTTTACTTCTGTTTTGCCTTACTTGTAATTACTTGGGAGATGCATTATTTATTTTCAGCTCCAGCTAAACAGATCGACCTGCCTGATTCAACCATCAGCATTGGATGTTTTGCTATTCTACCAAGGAGATGTCAGGATGACGGAGCCTAAAAGCACTAATCTGCTTGGTAGATGGACCACAGCAAAAAAAAAAAAAGATTGGTGCATTGCTGCTTGTTAGCAGCTGTAGAAGGCTTATTTGGTGTGATTCAGCAAAGGCAGCAATATTAGCTCAGCCAGGAGAGGGGAAACATCCTCCCTACTTGCAGTCACAGAATAACATCTCTGAATTCATTTAGTTTGGACCATGCTCATGTTAGCTCTCTTTCCATCTTGATTCACCCCAGAAATTTCTGAAGCAAGGAACTACTTATGCTAAAATAGGAAGCTGTCATTTTACTTTGAAACATTTTTCTGAAAATGCAGCAAAAGTGTATATATACCACAGAGCAGGCAAAACAGAAAGATGACAACTGCAACACTTGGATTTTACCTTGGAAAACCAAGAAAACTTAGAAGTACTTTAAATCAATGTTCACTTTTATGAGCCTGATTCTAGGTAAGCATCAGTGCAGAATTTCAGTATATATAGCCTGAGCTGTTGCTGCTTCACACTCTGTCCTTATGAAGCCCATGCCAGAGGCTAGAGTTTATTGAGCTCAGTCCAGTATAGCATCCTTACCGTTGTGGGTAGTGCAAGGTGTTGCCAACATGTGCCTTTATTATTTTGAATAGGAACGGGGCTGGGCATCATCTTCCCCTCTTTCATTATCATCTAACAGCCATGTTTGATCCTGAATCAATTTTTATCAGTGGCTTGAGGTGTTCAAGCCCTTTCCTGAACTGTATAATTAGCCAAACATATTTGGGCGCAAAGGCACTCTTCTGCACCTTTAACTTACTCATAATTCTAAAGAAAGTCTCTGAATAGCTCTTTTTACTGCTTCCTGCAGGTCACTCCTCCCAGCAGTTCTGTTATCACTCTGCCATCCTCTCCTGTTTTCAACTGGATTCTCACTGCCCCTAGGAGCTGCACCCAGAATTGTCAGTCAACCCCTTTGGATTGCTGCCAGGGAAGAAGTATTTTTATGGCACTCCTCACAAATGATTAGCCATAAAGCTCTTATCCTCATATGGACATTCCTCATGACTTTTTCCAGGCTTCTTCCCTTTACATAAGAAACACATGGCTCAGATAGATTGTATTACACATAGTAATCAAGCACCTTTTTTCTTCTTCCTTCCTTAACTAAAAATAAAGTAGCATTCATAGCTAAACAGTCTGATTAGTACACAGTAGCCTCCAGGGATCCTATGAAATCTTGTTATTAATTTCTTTTCATATTTGATATAAGGATTAATATATTCAGTATTTCAAATACATTTGCATTCCAAATGGCACAGAAACTATAAAGCTCTCAACATCACTTCTACCCTAGAAATTTTTTGCAAAGAATTAGTCTAAAATAGTCCATCAAAATATTTTCCATCCCATTCTGCTGATTCAGCTGCATTGACATGTTTTCAGAGTTTGTTCGGAGTTCAGCATTCAAATTCAGCAAATTGTTGCTGTTATGGAAGTCTCTGACTAGTTGATATTCCTCTTCCTCCAAAGCCAGAGTCCCCAAAGTGCTCAGATCCACAGCAGCTCATTTGGATGACTGGCTGGGAGCCAGAAAGCCTTGCTATCTTTAGCTTTCATCTTCTTCTGGCTTCTTTCTCAGACCAGAATGTCAAGATTCATGGTACCAGGGTGTCCGTCAGATTACCTAGGAGCGAGGATTTGATTCCCTTTTGTTTCCTATTGGAACAAAACCTAGATGTGAAACTCCCCATGAAATGAGGTTACTTTTCTCTGACAGGTTCTGCTCCAAAAAACCTGACAATACGGTTTTCCAAGGCTTATATGAACTTTGGGAAATAAATCTTTCAATTCTTCCTAGGCTGATGTGAGAAATAGTTTATTGAATCATTTCTACTGAGAAATTAAAGGGAAGCAGAAGCAAGAAGCAGGGAATGGATGTAACTAAAACTCCAGGGTCATGGCCTGACAAATTAAAATTAAGTCTGCTTTCTAAAAATGACCTGGAGAAGTTTTATTTGAAAAACAGTCTTAAAGCGTTGCTGTCCCTGCAAATCTGGGGAGGTGGGAGTGCTGTGGCTACAAAAAGACAGGATCATTCCTCCCACAATGCTAATGCCTTTACTACAGCTGTAGAGAGTGATTAAGAATAAAACAACATTTCAATCCGTTTTCCTAAGGAGCCTTCACTTAAAGAACAGAAAAAAATTAAACCAAGACAGTAAAACTCTGAGGAAACAAAGAAGGGGAACTGCCAGCCTGTGAAGTCCTAATGCTCATTATATCTGGTGCATGTTTAGCTTGTAAGGAGGGCTTGGGGAGGAAAGTAATTTAAGCAAACCAACCTGGGCTGTCTTTTCATTCTTTGTCATGCACTGCTGTTGTTACCTTTAGAAATCCAGCAGCGGGGCTGGTTGTGTCCTGTTTTAGTGCCCTTCGTAAAGCATTCCCTTTTCAGCAGCTCCTATGGCCCCATTGGAGTGGCCATGACAATGGATGTTCATTTTACCGCTATAAAAGGGTTTAATGATTAAAAGGCCGCACCATTGCACTCAGCCACAAAACTCATTCTTCCACTTCTGTGGAGTCCTTTGATTCAAAATGTTCTTTTGACAGGATCAAGAGTGGTTTTCATTCTGTTGGGCAGCAGAAACATCTGCATTTTTTATCCTCTGCCTCCTCCTCACTGCACATAGTTAATGTGTAATTAATGAAACATCCCTTCTCAGAGTGGCACACAATCAGTGTAGGTCTCCCACCAACCTCGCTCCAGCTCTAGTAGAGCAGGTTTGCTTTTATATCCTTGTACTCTCATTCAGCAGTAGTAATAAACCCAGTTCCAGGCTTATCTAGCCAGCTTACATCTTAATCTTTCTCTTGCCCCCCCCCCCCCCC
>JASSUY010028914.1:0-17203 GCA_032466535.1 Forpus xanthops
GGCAGTGTTCAAGGCCAGGCTGGACGGGGCTTGGAGCAACCTGGTCTAGTGGAAGGTGTCCCTGCCCATGGCAGGGGGCTGCAACTAGGTGAGCTTTAAGGTCCCTTCCAACCCAAATCAGTCTGGGATTCTATGATTCCTTGTAACCAGTTTCTGCTCTTTAAAACTGCAGGACATCATAGTTTCTTAAAGGCAAGTGTCCTGCCTGTCCAAAGAGGGATACTGGTCTCACTAGAGGTGCCTGACAGCTAAGCAGCCAGAGAAGGGGTTGGGTACAGCTACTGCTGCATCTCATGCCAGGGCTCCAATAGTGAAGCAAATCTCCCTTTTGTTCTCACTTTGGCCAAAACACATCTAAGCATTCATGAACTGAGTACCTCTTGGACAAAGCCAAACTGGACTTCAGGAGTGCTCTCGTCACCACTGAACCAGACTAATGCTAGCCTGAAGAAAAATCTGCTCAAATATGTGCAGTGTTGGTTTAGGTGCCTTGCACCAACCATTCCTCTCTACAAATCTGACTGTCTTGAGCTCCATTACTCGCTAATGCAGATGTAGCCAATACATCAAACAGGGACTAAGATGGAACATAACTTTACTCTGGCCAAATCCCCACCGATTTGCACTCTATGATGACTATAAATCTGCAATCTAAATCAAAACTGCTGTTACAACTTAAATTTGGACAAGGCCATGCATCTGGGAATCAGGGAATTCCTACTAAATCTGCCAGAAGCAGTGACCTTGCAGAAGCAGAGGGGAATCAGATCCTGTTGGGTCTCAGCACTGCATATATCACAAACCATAGCATCTCCTGCAATCTGACACTGACTTCAGCTGAGCTGATTTTCCATTCCACACCATTTCCTCCTGAGGCTTCTCATCAATAAATAAAGAGACATGCTGCTACCACAGCTGCTCTGCACCTATCTAACCCCTTATTAGCTTACAGGCACGCACACACACAACCTCCTGCCCCACAAAACCATGCCACTAGATGAGCAACACTGATAGAACAAAAGCATTTTCAGTGTCCAAGTGTTAGCTGTTTGCATGTTACTAGTTAGAATTCTCTTATCATTGCCATCCTTATAAATCTCAGTTTCAAATAATGAGCATACAAATTTAGAATTGCCATTAAATGTTTAACCTCCCAGATTTATAAAAATAGCTCAGGTTTTAAAGTTGTCAGAAAAGTCAGAACAGAAGCATGAATTAGTGGGTGCAGAGAAAGCCAGAGAAAAAATATCCATATTCATTGAAGCTTACAGATCCTGCTCAAGTTGATTAATTAGGTAAAAATAGTAAAATCTCTGAAATCATCCTGAAATGCCATTAGTCTGACTGAGAACGTGCATGGGGAATGTGGGAGAACTTGGATTATTTGCCTGAGTAAGACAGAAGGAAAGCTCAAGCCTTTGTCTGAGATATATACCTATCTCATCTAAGAGAGCACACAGCATGAAAATAAATGTACATAAAATAATCTGACATTTACAGGTTGCATATCTCAAAATACCAGCTTTCTGTTTCCTAGTGCCCCATTCGAGTAAGTCTGAGTACACCAGTGTTTCAATCCAGGTCCAAAGCACCCAGAACACTAAATAAGATACCTCACACCGAAACTAACGCTCAGCACAAATAGAGATGGACAAATGCAAATGCATAAATTAATCACTTAACCAGTAAGACAGGCAGCTACAGAGGTCCTTCAACTCCATCCAGATCATTACCCCCTTCTGCCTACACTAGAATTTATTCCCTCCTTCTACAGACCTCAGTCTCTCCTACCAGACACACCACTGGACTCCACAAGAAAACCAAGCACAGGCCTCCTCTTCTTGGTTTCTTGTAAAAACCATCTGTTGTTTCTCCCAATTGTTCAGTGAGCATGTAGCACTTTCCAAAATATTTTATATGGCCTTCAAATGTTTATCACAAAGCACTCCTGCTGTGACGCCCACAAAAGTCAGCCTGCCCGGGTTGACCATATAGCAGTCTACAGTAACTAGTACTAGATTCATTTATTCATATGCCTAAAAGCCAGTATGCTCCTCAGTGTACAAACATTATGCTTTCTCATTTCTGTTAAAACCACTGTTCCTTTATTACTCCTTATACACAGGTATAGGCTGTTGTTTCAATTTATATAATTCAAACTAGACTTTTTAAAATAAAGTTATTTAGGGGTTCTCATGATCATAAATATCTTCAAATCAACAGCTCCTAGAATAATAAAATTGAGATTTCTCTAATAGCAATAAATAAATAAAACTGGTTCACTGAAAGTCAATTAACATCTGATAACTTACCTTTGTATCCCTGAAAATCTCCACAGGCAACTTTGGAAAAGAGACAATAACCTCAGCTGCTTAAGAAGCTTCCGTAAAATACATGCCTCATCCCTATGTTTAGTTTTACTTTGTATATTTATAACCTTATCATAAAACATTATTACAGTGTTCTCTTCTTACAACTGATATAAGTTAGAATTTGTAACGAATGAGTCATTCCTCTACATAAAAGCACTTCTGGTTGCAGTTACTACCTGCTGGGGTTTGTTTGTTTGGGGGGGTTATGTGGTTTTATTTTGTGGTTTTATTTGTGGGTGTTTTTTTGGTTGGGTGGTGGTTTTTTGTTTGGTTTTCTTTTTTTTGGAGGGGGGTGGTGGTGTTTTTTTTTTCTCCAAATAATGATGACAGGAAGACACAAACTGTTTGGGAGTTGATGATTCCTAAAGATCCTCACAGAAAGAGATTTCAAACTCAATAATGGAGACAGAAATAAAGTTAACAGTGAGAATGGTGTGTCAGGCACTTTTACTTTACCAAGTGTGCCCATTTCATCAAGAGTTGATTCAAAACGCTTACTTATGCAAATAGGCTGCTCACAATACAAGCTGACTTCAGCGACTGCTCATATGTAATGTTTCCTTCTGCCTACATATAAGAGGAATTTGGTTCTACAAAATTAATGGTTACAAAACTGAGTTTATTCCCATGAATACCAACTTCTCTTCAATACATTATCATAGCTGTTACATATTAGGGTCAAAAATCCAGAGTAAAGCCTGCACACCTCGGTCACAAGTAAAATCATAACTGCTAGGGCAGGATAAAAACCACATAAACCATTTCCTCCTCCCTTTTTTTTTATTATTATGTTTTATCGGGACAAATTCTTCTGGTGAATCCACTGAAATGTAACACTATAATTCACAGCTGCAGTGGTAATAACTAGAGCAAGAGGAAACCATTAAGAGACAGCCTCTCTCCTGCTGAATGCCACTAATAATCCCACTATTTCTCATTTTTATGAGCGCATATTTTATGAGTGATAATCCGCTCATTACATATCGCTGTAAATATTTTGGTTTAGCAACAGAAACAGGCATCAATAATCTACACATTCTAGAATACGACACATTCTAATACTTAAGAGCCTACTAATACATATCATGGCAATATTTTCACTGGACCTCCACACTGGGAAACCGTAGGAACTATTATTTGTAGCTGGAAGCACTTCATATGGAACTTCGATATTTTCTGCAGTTATACACCAGTTATGTTAGCTGCCTGAAATAATACTGAATCTGACTCATTAATTTTCCCCCCGATGTATGATATAGCCTTCCAATATATTACTATTCCTATGGCTTATATAGTCTTGACCCAGCAAAGCAATGAGACTACTGTAAATTTTGCTGCTGAGCACTACTTGTAGTACTGTACACTCTTACCTTCATTCAAACTGTTACAACCAGAGGTGGATATAATTTAAGGTACTTAAGAACTGAGGACAAGCTATAAAACCCACTGAATTTTAAAAGCTATTTTAACCTGTTTGCAACTGCTTTCTTTTCAGCTTCATATATCTCAAGTCTATCTGTTATTGCGGAAATTCAGAAAGTGAAAGAGAGTTTTAATCACCACTGCAATGACCTGAGGCTGGTGCCATTCCTTCTTCCTGGTAAAATAAACTTTTATTAACCATTCTTTTGAATAACAGCTCCTAGTCCATTAGAAACCTGGCCTTACATTTCATCGAAGACTTTCCTTTTGGTTAGTACATATTACAGCAATAGCTGTCTTGGTCCATTGGTAAACCAGTTTTCAAAATTACCTCGTAGCTTACTACAAGCTGGGCCAGGTGTGGTCCCCAGAGGGGAAGAGGAAAGATGCAGCAGAGCTGGTGAGTTAGAACTGTTTTATACAGATGAAATTGGGTAATAAAGTAGCGAAAATTGTTGTCAAGCTTTGCAAATCAACATAAAATAATACTGAAATGCAAAATGCCTCTGGGATTTCTGCTTATTAGTGTGTCACTGTATCAAAAGAATATTTGGTGTCCAAAAATGAAAGTATTGCCACACTAAAAAAGAAGAAAACAAGGAGAGCTGCTCTCAGCTTCCCATTTCTATTACTTGGGAACCATCAGCAGACTGTTCTGTAAGCATAATTAACCAAGCTGTTTTCTTACTGATTTGTCTCTGATGTTCCTCTCTCCCTCCCTCGTAAACAGCCCCCTCTCAACCCCCTCAGTCCCTCAAAACATTTAGTCTTCCCTTTTCTCCTATTGTCTTCTTACATCCTGCCATGTCGATAAAAGATAGTGAATGTCTTCTCAAGGTTGAAGTTATACAAAAGGTGGCCAAAATGTTTGAACGCTGACTGACCATACAGCTACTGCCAAGCTGAATGGAGAATATCCAGGTTTTCCTTATCTATCTCCCAATGGGAGATTAACAGGTCTCTCTCCATTACTGATTTTCATCAAAAGAAGAAAAGGAGAAAAAAACAAAAAGAAAAAAGCACCTTTGATACCTCAAGCTTCTACTAAATTTGTATAAAGCAAGGTTCAAATGCTGTTGGAGGAAAATAGGATTAACTGACTGATAGACATCATGATTACAGAAACTTGTTTTCTTTGGAAATCAAACTCTCTTCCTTGAAAAATCAAGAGCCTCCAACAGCCATAATGTGCCTTTCAAACTACCAAAACTACAGAAGGCTATTTGTGGGTAAGCTATTACTCCTCTCATACTGGAAAATAAGGAGAAAAAATATAAACCTTACTGCTAGAGGCATAAGCAAACATTACACTCATCTATTTCATTTACTATCCCAGTAGAACCGTATTTTATCTCGGCCAAGAAAGAACTGTCGTGGTTATCAAGACACATAGTGCTGGTCATCTTCAGCCCAGCCTTTTATCTTGCCCAAGGGTCAGAACTAAGAGACAAACACATGAGCATAGGCTTAGTTCCAGAAATTAATTTAAAGTAATAAAAAAAGAGGTTACTGCCCTCGAGACGTTTACATGAATAATAAAACTGTTACATTACTGACCTTATCTGGAGAGGTTAGCATTTCTGCTTGTGGTCTATCTTATAAATCAAGCTATAAATCAAGCAAAACAATAACCTTTCTATCCTACTTTACATTAATGTCTGATGGACAAAATAGTCCTCCTGTGCATTAGTTTCTTACATGCAAAGGTAACAGACCAGAAAGGTTTCTGAGTCCATGTAACACTAAAATGTGCTACATATGAAAGAACAGCATCAGTTTCTTATTTATGACCTCACTTGAGCAGTTGCTCTAAAACCACACACCAGCAGTAATGGACAAGAAAATCCCTCCCTAGCAATAACCATGTGTTTTTATCTCTTGAAAGTAATATTTTGTCTTAACGTTCTGAAAGTTTCATTTTCATTAAAAGTGCCTTTTAAAAAGTACTTCTGAAGTTCACCAGCATTTCCACTGAAGCCAAAATGTGAGCTTGTAACACTTTACCATTAAAATGCTGCTAAAAATTGTCATGAACAGTTCAAAAGTCTAAGAAAACTCTCTAGTGGACCTACTCCTCTTTTTAATAACCAAGAGTAAAAAGGTGCACCCCAAAGAAGAGAATCTGACCTTGTCCATTTAGGGTTTTTATTTTTACAAGGATGCTTGATATAAAACCTGCTTGGCAGCAGCTTGGCTGAATTAAAACCAAACAACATCACTTAAGGTTGTTAATGCTGATTGTGCCAATAAACTATATGTTGAGAAAGAAAAGTACACCAACGGAAACATCCATTAAAAATTTAAGTTGCCACCCATTGCTTACTTTCTGTCTTGGATTCATAGCAGATGCTGAATGTTTCTTCTCCTAACACATGAAAGAATTCAAGACAAGAGTGTAAAAGCCTCCATGCCGGGGCTTGTACTCCCTACTTCCCAAAAAACGCATCTCTCTTCCTACCATCGATGCAGCAGAGAGCCTCTGAATAGCTCCTAAGTCTGTACCATACCTGCTAATAGTAACAAGAGCCGAGTGTAACATTCAATTTTTTCATCTTGGGAGCCCTGCCCAGTGCCCACGGCTACTTGAAATAACCAGTGGATGTCAAGACTGGACAAAGTAGTTCTGTGGGAAGGATCTAGAGGGAAGTTAATTCAGAGCTATGTCTTTGAAGCTAGAGCCCAAATGACTAGCTAGAATTTTTACTTCAAGTTTCTGCATTATATTTGACTCCCTTATTCCAAATAGCCTTTAGAGGATAAAATTAATTCATTTTCTTCCTCTTAAATACATTGTTATACCTCCTCATGATTGATCCTGCCCTAGAGCCTCTCTGTGATCTCACCTATGTACCAGATACTTAGTCTTCCATATAGTCTTGGGGAAAAACCAAAACCAACCTTTTACGAATAGGGCTTAGCAGAGGTTGGATGGCAAGCACAGCAGGGATTTAATCATGAGTGATGCAGTGTCTGAAGCCTAAAATAGAGACAGAACCCTGACAAAACTAAGAAAAGAACAATGAAAATTACTACAGAAATGTTGCAGAAGGGAACTATTGCTAGCTACCTCTGAAAAAGGCAAGTTCCCAATATGCAGAATTTAAACGGGAAAAAGCAAAACAAATTACAATGGACACAACATTCAATTATGACAGAACAGAGAAATAAGGGTATTTTCTTAGGAAACTCAGATTAGATATTAGGGAAAAAGTCTTCATTATGGGAAAAAATTCTTCATTATGAGGCTGGTGAGACACTAGCACAGGTTGCCCAGAGAATCTTCCTTCTGCCTTCAGAACAAGAGGGGACTAAGAAACTTCATCCTTTTTGCACAAGCACAGCAGGGAAAAAATACAACCCATCACTTAAACAGGCTGACACTTACGTCTGTGTTTGTTCTGACCCAGACACATTTTCAATTTAGGAAAGTACCGCTTCATAATTCATTCCTTCCACCACCACCACCCACCCCCCCCCATAGTATCAGTTCCAATATTCTGATAAGGTGATTTATAGATGCAACTGGTTGAGTCTCTGGATTTATAACAGTATAACTTCAAGAAAGCAAATGAAAAATCAAATGTTTCCCTTACAATCTCACTGCATGGGGTAGAAATGCTAGAGCATTCAATGCAATAAGCTTCACTAAGAAGGGTTAACTGAACCTATGAAGAATCAGAATAGCTGGAATCTCTCCAGCTCCACCAAAGCTGTTCTAACAGGTTATCTACCGTCTTTGCTGTGCCCTTGCCTAGATCAAGTTATCTTTTGCCTTTTCATTGAATGAAGAGAGAGGGTTTAGTTCTCTGAGGAACACTGTAAGAAACACCTCTAAGCTGCAAATGATCTGGGAGAGCTAACCTATGACACAGAGCTCAGTCTGTCTTGTTGCTCTGAACTTGCGAGAATTTAAAGAGGATTTTTCACCATTGAAAGCAAGTTAATAGAGTCAGAGATAAGTTTCAGGGACACGATAAAGTTAATTCCCTACCTGTCCATTTCTTGTCATATATCACTTCCCAACTGCCTCTCTTTGAGTTCAGGAATTAGTGGTGGCAGGGGAGAGCCATGAGCAAGAGTAGAGGAGCACAGAGCCCCAGTGAGCAACTTGACAGCAAGTGCTGATCAGCAGGTCCCTCAAACTAACCAGGCTTAAATGCTTACACAAAACTCCCTGTTAAGGTGGGTTTTGAAAGTTGATGCATTATTTCATGCTCACATCACATGACCTCTCCTTCCAAACTGAAAGGGAAGAAGTAAATATGTTGACTAAACACTGTCATCCCACGTTAATAAAAACCATCACCATTGCTTCCATCAGATCCTTCTGACAAGCTCCCAACTGGCTATTTTTGGAAAACTTACCCCAGAAGGTCAGTTTACTTTGTGTCACTCCTCATTTCCTAACTAATTTATCTATAGAGATATAGGAGGAATATAAAATTCATACAGAACACACCCTTATGTATTAAATGCACTAAAGGGAAATTCCTTCCCTATTGAGAACTTTATAAGTAGGATAATGAAAATTTTATCAGGTTGTAACTTAGAAGATTAGAAGACTGGTAGCACATTACTCTAAAAATCAAATCTGATTAATATTTAATTGTGGCAATGTGCAGAGGTATTAATTAGGTGTACTTTCTGTGACTCAAATAGCTATTAAAGTAAAAGGAAGAATAATTTGAAGATTAACATGAAGAGAATGGTATATTTGAGTGGTAAATTATAATTAAACTGAATGGACCTTGTGCAAATAATAGAAATTGCCATCCAACACGATAAGTTTGATACATAATGCAGTTATAACGAATTTCCCAGCAATCAAGGCTGACACCTTTTCCTCAGGATATTTTTTTGTGCAGAAGCCACAGGTGTAAATTAAAAATTCATTTATGCTTTTGAACAAGCATCACAAGGGCAGATGTTAAAAGCAGGACATCCATTTGGCTCTTACTGCACAACCGAAGCATTCATGCATATAACTAGGCAGCCTTTGTTTAGAAGGAGATCCCAGCTAAGGCTCTGGATTTGTATATTCAAAGAAATATTGCAATTGAACTTGAAGCTCTGTACCCTTGCACTTGGAGTACTCTTTTAATGAATGATGCTCAAAGTCATGCAGGGGTGAGCAATCTTGTTTCAGAACTGCAGTTCTCTAGGGAGATGCACTTTTCTGCTACATTTGTCATCAAGATGGTGGCGAGGTGTACTTTCACTGCTCCTTGCCTTCCTATAGTCTTGCAAAACAAGTTTTCTTTCCACTTAATCTGCATTCCTTATAATGCCTTATAATAAGTTAATGTTTGTGACCTTGCAGAAAAGGTTGAAAATGGGACCAAGAGGTACCTATACCAGAAGGATATAAAATGAATCCACCTTTTCTGTAATTTTACAAAACCGTAACAAATATCAGATATCTGCTTTTGGCATGAGCTATGTTTGAAATTTACTTAACTAATACTGTGGAAATCGGAATTAGCTTCTGCTGTACTGCTCTGGATCAGCAATGGGAAGTAGAACAAATACATAATCTTGTGTCTTATGAAGAAAAACAGGGAAAGAGGCATTAAACAACTTATTCTGTCTAGGTCAATTAGTTGTATATGATTTCCTAATACTGCGTATCTCTAATTTTAAAAGACTGACTTTGCGATCAAAGAGAAGGTAATGTAAACGGTTTTAAGATTTAAAGTTTTCATTCAAAAAGAGTGAGCATGGCTGTGATGCAACACTGAAGAAACTTGTTTGGCTTTATTTTCCTTTAATACTAAGATCAGTAACTAAAATTACAGAGCTGCATGCTGTCCAGGTGATCCTCTACATTACCTGCTTCCAATGCTAGAACCGTTTTGGGCTTTTACCATGATACAACAAAAAAAAGCCTTGCACAGCAGGCTCACAATCAGAAATACGAATGCTTACATTTCTTGGAAACTCAAAATGCACTCACATGCAAGCACCGAATACCAGGTTTCTGTTCTCCACTGACTATATGCTGCACTAGAAATACCTTGGAAACTAGAAAAAATAAAATGAAGCAAACTCATTGACACAGTCTGCACCAAAATAGTAACTTGAATTGTCAAGAATCTACCAGATGTAATACCAGCCATTAAAGGACTCTCCAGCTGCAGCCGATCCTTACTTATTTTCTGTTACTCAGATGATGTGAGGTGAGGGAAAAAGTGACCAAAACGTTCTACATGAACAGTGATGTGAGCTTTCTCCATTTACACTTCCGCCATCACAAGCATCCTCTAAATTGCATGATAGCCGACAGAAACCAAAACAAACAACTTAGCTTTCTATCTAATCTTAGAGCCTTTAAAGACTTACTGCAGGAATTCATTATGAGCAGGAAATAAGATGGGAGTTGCCAGCTTTTAAAAGGTTATTTATTCTTAAACCATTAAAAAGCCTTTTAAAAATCATCTTTCATGTGTGTACTAATGCTTCCAATGCATTAATTTTTTGATAGAATTACTAAATCTTGTGGAAGTTTTATAACAAGTGATTGATACAAAGAATCATTATGTTGACTATGTTTTCCTGGGGGTGTTAATAAATCAAGCAAATATGATGCAGAATCCAGATTCAGAATATCTCGGGTGGCTAGAATTGGTAATAAAAAATGCATAAACCTCTCTTACAGCTAGGGAAATACCCACCACAATGTACAAGATAATGTTTCACCTAATTGCTCTGTCTTTTCCATCACTACAGTGCTTTATCATCATGTCCCCTGTCCACATCTCCAGGCATACAAAATTCTGCTAAGGAGACATAATCAATTCAGTGGTATTAAAGAGATTTTAGAAAAGGTTTTGCCTTTGGATATGTACAGTGGGTTTTAGGAAGTGCAAATAGGCCTTGTTTCATGCTAAGAGCTGGCGCACAGTGCCATTTTTACTTTTTACGTGACTTTTAATGTATTCCTAATGTCACGTAACTGTTGTGCTGCTCTCCATGTTCCTTGCCTCCTGCACTTCAAAGCAATTCTAGAAGCAACAGCTAGGAATTCTTTCCACTTATTAACAAGATACAAAATTAATCTCCATCCTGAACTCTGACTGAGGATGTTTCAGCCATCTTCCAAAAGGAAATCATTGCTATGTGGCCCCTGAATTTAGCAACAACAAGGAACTATATCAGGACTATAGTGACCATGAGAAAAAAATGGGACCTTTCTGTCATCACGCTACAGAAGATGTGTTGTCACTACAACTGGCTAGAAAACAATTCCCTTCAGAAATATTAAATAAAAAATGTTTTGAAAACTATTCTCATGTCAATTTTTTATTTTTGTTGCTGTACACTTTGAGAAACACAAATGAAACAAAGAATCAGTCACCGGGCAAGTCAATAGTCAATACTAAGACTTCAAGCTACAGTGTGGGAGTCTGGATCAGCTCCCAGTCTGAACTTGGTGGGGACAGGATTTGAATCCAGGTTTGTCCAAGTTCCACTGAAGTCAGCACCAATTGGTTATGAATGCCAAGGAATGAGCTTCTGTGCCTTCACCTGTACATTCTATCCCAATTCTAAAAACTTCCCATTGAGACTGAAAAAAAACATTATTTCCTAACTCATACAGCAGTACTACCTAGATCAGATCACTGATCTTTCTCCTTCTGCATCCAGTTCCTGGTGGTGAACAGAAACATGTACACTTGCTAAATGGTTAGCCCTTGATTTGCATCTACAAGGGTTAAGTCTGGCATTTCTAACCTATATTGGATCAAAATAGCAGAAGTTTGAAAACCCATTAAGTTTCTTCCAAGATAGATGCATGGGATTAAAGGGATGGAAAAAACCATCAAATATTTAGCATCCCACCTTGAACATTTGTAAAAAAGCCAGACAAGCAGCAGCAGGAATGCCCACTAAATTCCCGAAGATCAGCCTAAGTGCCAAAGCACTGCTGTTCACCTCCCCGACATGACCAAAAGGATAAGTGCCAGTTTTTCTCTTGATAATTTACCATCACTCAGAAACAGTCAGGCATGCAAGGAAGCACAGTAGAGCAGGATGGAGGGAAAGCTCCACCACCTTCACCTCCTGAAGCACTTCCATGAATATACTTTGCTTCCTCTGTACCCTCCAACACTCCACAGGTAAGTCATTTGCTGATGATTAGGAACTCTCTCGCAAGCTAACACTTAAAATACAATTAAACTACTCCAAGTCAATCAGCTTTCTAAAGCATAAACTTACATGTGAAAAGCTCAGGTGCAGACCTCAATCCTGTCTACAATTTCAAACAATGCAAGGAATGATTCTGATAATCACTTATGAGTACTATGGGTGTGGGAGAACATGAGTCAAGCAAGACCCTTTCCCTGCCTCAATTTTTAAAGTTGCTGTACATTATAGGCAAAACACAGCATGATCCTTTCAAATATCTTCGGTGAGGAAAGGAAGGATTACAGGGATCCAATCCAGTTTGCCAGCGAACCGAGTACTTGTGACTGGCGACTCTGAGGGTCAAAAGTAACAAATTTGTCATGCACTAGTATTCCTGATATTATACCTGTGTCAGGGTGATAGGAAAGATTAATATCATAATTAGAAATGCTGAACAACATCTCCATTACAAGACACATAAAGTCATAATCCTGACACCACCACAGCAGTGATTTTATTCATCGGTTTTCTTCCAGCTCCATGAAATGACATACATTATCAGCCTGGCTGACTTCTATATTTTGGGGCAATGAAGCAAATCCATGACCTACCTCTGCAGCTGCAGAAGTGCAAAATAGCTGGTGAAGCTGCACAACACAACTTGGAGAGAAGGGGATTAGAAAGTGGGATTAAAGGATGGGCTGACGCTAGTAAGGGAGGCTTACCTCCCTTAGCACCTCTCTTGGCATGTCTGTTCTCTACAGCACGTGGCTGACAGCACTAAAAACCAGCAATGCTGCCAATTCACATCTAGCAGACCATCATCAGCTGTTACTGCAAAGACATAACCCAAAACCCAAGCCTGTTTAGTCCAGACCAATTTTCGGCAGATGCAGCATAGCTAATGCCCAGGGCAATACCCTGCCTTTGATCCAGGGGAAACCCCAGAACCCAGTCTGCTAACAAAGTAATTTATAGTTTCAAGATTCAGTCCCAGAAAACAACGCTAAAAAGATACAACCTCTTCCATGCTTAAAATATACCGAGCTTTTATGATACAAGCCCAAAATTACGACAACTGTTAGCAGCTAAAGATTTTTTTAACCAACATTCTGTTAAAATCATTAGAAAGTCCCATCACAGTCATTAATGTTAAGAAACCAATGCTCATTTTAGAAATGAAACAGGAAAGCTTTTCTTCCACGATTCGCACTAACGTTTAGATAATCTGCATGCACTATTGTGACAAGATAACTTAAGAACATTTCACACACTATCCGCAGCCAGTGAGCTGGCCAAAAACCTCAAACCCCTGGAAAATAAATTCTCCCCAACTGCACATTATTCTTGCAATATAATCAAGTGTGCTTTGCTCAGTAATCTGTTTAGCTGATTTGGGTTATTTTGGATTAACACCAGGACGGTTCAAATTGCCTCACTACACCCACACAACCACCAGAGCAAACACTTGCTAACATTTGAGAGGTGGGCGAGGAGGCAAAGTTAGTTACATCACCACCACCTTTCCCACAAGCTAAGGAGGAGGCATATGCCAATAGTCAGTGAAGAATACACCACCAGGCCCCTGCTTGGCCAGAGAGCAATTCTCAGATGTATGGATTTATTTCTTTCCTGCATATAGCAGCAAAGCTGCTGGCTCAGTGTCAGACAAGTGGGGATGTTGATACGGCAAATGGAGAGCACATTCTACCTTGTGCTGCTGCACACAATCTTAGAATTTGTTGATGGAGCAATGCTAAGACCAATGCATAGTAAAATGCTCAGCAGCAGCTTGCTCTCCCTTTTCTGCATCTTTAGGAATTAACTAGATGATCTTTTAAAGTCCCATCCAACCCTAACAATTCCATGATTCTATAAAAACAGAGAATCTCACTGTGCTTACATCTAAGCATTAATCTTGTATCATTCCTTGACCTACACCTTCCAGTTTAAAAGCACAGCATAAATAGGAGCGTACAGTTTAAGAAGACCTCACTACACCCATAACGCACTAACAACAGCAAGTGCCTCTAAGCTAACTCTAGCAAAAACAGAGCGTAAGTCCTCATGGCATTCCCATTACTGATAGGAATGTAGCCTAATCTTGAAAACACAAATTGACAGGTCCTATCTCCATAACCTGCTTCACTGCTAACCATCAAACTTAGCTAAATTTCTTTTTTCCAATGCCCAATAGTATTGTTGCAAATTAAACCAACTATTTCTTACCTTATCCTGACAGACAGGCAGGACAAATTAACCACAGCTTTCTTTATAACAGCCTACATGGACTAAGAGATGTTGCTAATACCCAGTCACTTCCTGTCTTCTCCTTTATAAACAGACACCATTATTTTGTTCTTCTCTTAGGAGTTATGCATTTAGAGTATATTGCTGGTTCTTTAACTAGCTGCCTAATTTGCTTACCTCCATTTCAAAGCCAAGCACTCAACACTGGACACACTTCTTCAGTTAAGTCTCAGGAGCACTGACTTTGGGAACAATAAACTTTTTTGCCTCCTCTGCCACCCCACAACTTGTAAATGCATCCCAGACCAATGCCTAGCTGTCTCAGCAGCAAATTGCAATCAGCTGGAACTTCCCAATCTTTTCTGCAGAACTGCTTCTTGGCCACAATTATTCCTCATTTTATAGCTATGCATTTGATTTTCCCATCTTAGGTACAGAACTTGGTGCTTTCCTTTGTAGAAATTCATCTTCCTGATTTCAGACTATTTCTCCACTTTATCAAGCTGGTTTTGAATTTTAATCAGTTCTTCACAGTGCTTGCAACCCCTATCTCCCCTCCTCCCACACTAACACAGCTTGGTGTCATCATGCACCACACTACAGCTGTGACAGGGAGACGTGACGGTGGTTTGAGTTTGAATATGCAGTGAAAAGCAAGAAAGAAGAAATGAAAATCAACGCCTTGAGAATTCCAGTTTAAATAGCCAGCAAAATATTTTAAAAAGTAGATTAGGAACAGAAACCCAGAAAATCTTAAATATCTCCCAAAGGAGTGTATCTGCTGAGCACAAAGCTGCGATAAGGTTTTAGCTCTGGGGAAGACACTGCACATTAATTTTGCTAGCCGTTGGCAGCACCTATCTTTAACTGTACCTCCACATTAATGGGGAATAGGAAATATAACCAAGGGAGTTTCTGTTTTTATTTATGGACCAGGTAATATGAGGTGGATACGTAATTCTTGCAGCATTTTTAGACTTGTTCCTCTCCTCATTATATGTTTCCTGGAAACAAATACCCAAGGCTTCATTATCTACTCTGTATTATCCTGTGATTTTTTTACATTAAGTGCACAGCCATGTTATTTTAGCCCCAAAGTATATACTCAGGTGTTTTTTCAGACAAGCAATTAGATGATCGCAAAGTCTCTCAAAATGCTCATATGAATTGTTCCTTGGAGAGCAACTCTAGAAGCACCAAACAACTGCAGCATCCCCTGGCACTAGTACAGCAGGAGTTACCACTCACTGGGCAAAGTGACTTGCAGATGTGTACATAAAATCCTGCAATTAAAAAATAATCCCTAAACTGGAAGCCAGCTTCAAAACCCAGTAATTGGTTACCCTACAAGCAACCTGTCCGTGCAGATATATGGTATCTCCTAAAACCCAAGCCAAAGGCTGACAATTTTACATTAAAACATGCCTTGTATTAGCTTTCTTAGGTATTTCATAGTACTTCCACTAAAAAGTCAAAACCCTGCTTGCTTTGCAAACAGGCAATACAGAATCCCCTTGCCTTTTCCTGTTGGCTGAATAGCAAACCAAAACACTACAGAAACTTGGGATATCAGGGAAGGCTCTCTCGGAAGGAAATAAAACAAACTCAACTTGTCAAATGAGACTCCCTGCTGCTGCATACCATGTGGTGCTCTAGTGAGCTGCATCTGTTCAGCTATCAAACATAGTGGTGAATATGATACTGACAGCAGTGACATTATCAAATATGCTGAGTGGTTATTAAGGCTCTATAACACAATCTTTCCACTTTCTATTTTACTTGGTAGAAGTTACTGTAGCTTCACATAAGATAATGCTCTTTGTGCTTGTACCTAAATGAGAAGGCATTGCAAAGTAATCCACAGTGAGTCTTAAAAATTCCATCTGCTATGCAAGGGAAAGGATGAGTAGTTTTGCTCCTGGAACTCTCTATTGTTGACTGGAATTCATTGGGTCAGGAATAAAAAAATCTATATGGGGAACAATAAAGCTTCAGGACATTACTGGGGTTTCATAGTGAACAGCAAGAATGCAGTCTGTAGCACTCAGTGTGTAGGCAGAAAGTCACAAGTCCACTGAGGTGAGGGCTGAACAGAAAATAACATGAGATTCCAGCCCAAATTCCAGTACTGTTTCAATCCCATCCTTCAAAATATAGAGGCTTGGGAGGAAGAGCAGTACCAGTTGCAACAGCATACTACACAGAGGGAATACTTCCCAGTCCTGTACAAGCAGCTTTTCCTAGATGACAGAGAATGCCTAATGCAGCAGCAGCAAGCATGATTTACATCTCCCTGAGGGAATATCTGGACTTATATTTTGTCCTTGACTGAACATAGATTATCACCTACAAATTCTAGCACAAGAAGTTAAAGTCACATTAATAGTCTCACGCTGCTGCACCAAAGGCTTTAGGGTAATTTCACAAAGAACTGGCAAAATTCAAAGTCTGTCTTTCTTTTGTTCCCTAGCATTCCTTATTCAGTGTAACCTAGGTAATTATTAAAAGCCATGAAATACATGAGTCAGTTCCTTCAGCTACTCCATCCTCTAGAACATCAGAATAGTTCAGGGCAAATGGGCTTCCACAAATAGAGATACATTTAAGCCTCTCCAAAAACTTAACAGGAAAACCCACTTGTTGTTGGATTTGGTGTTAGTTTGGAGTTGGACTTGTGCAAAGTGTTTGACACTGTCCCACACGATATCCTTGTCCTTAAATTGGAGAGACATCCATTTGATAGGTGGACCACTCAGTGGATAAAGAACTGGCTGGATGGCTGCACACAAAGAGCTGTGCTCAATGGCTCAACGTGCAGCTGGAGACCAGTAACAAGTGGTGTCCCTCAGTGACCGGTGTCGGGACCGGTCTTGTTCAACATCTTTGTCAGTGACATGGACAGGGATTGAGTGCACCCTCAGCAAGTTTGCTGATGACATCAAGTTCTATGGTTCAGTTGATACATTGGAGGGAAGAAATGCCATCCAGAGGGACCTTGACACGCTTGTGAGGTGGGCTGATGCCAACCTCAT
>JASSUY010028914.1:18320-30582 GCA_032466535.1 Forpus xanthops
TTAAACAGGGGAAGTTTAGATTGGATATGAGGAAGAAATTCTTTACTGTAAGGGTGATGAGGCACTGGAATGGGTTGTCCAGGGAAGTTATGAATATTCCATCGCTGGTGATGTTCAAGGTCAGGTTGGACAGAGCCTTGGGTGGCATGGTTTAGTGGGAGGTGACCCTGCCCATGGCAGGGGGGTTGGAACTGGATGATCTTAAGGTCCTTTTCAACCCTAACTATTCTATGATTCCATGATTGCTACATTAAACATAAACCCTCAGAACACTGAAAATATCAGTTCATTATGTCTTTATCCTGCCTGTTATTGTTGCAGAAATTCTTGTCATTGGAATGTTCTAAGTGGGAAAAAAAAAAAACAAACCACAAAAAGATTTTACAGCACCAGCAGCCCACTATCAAATGGGAAGAATCACTGTAAAATTGATAGGGAAGGCAAATACTGTACACCTATGGTTGTTGCTGGGAAAGAAAAGGCTGCTCAGCGATACACCAGCAGTGGAGGTGCACTGATGCCAAGTGTGTCATAGAGAGAGATCAGAAAGCATGAGCGAGGTACTGAAAAGCAGATGAAGATATAATGTCCCACCCCTGGAAGTGTTCGAGGCCAGGTTGGATGGGGCTTGGAGCAACCTGGTCTAGTGGAAGGTGTCTCTGCCTGTGGCAGGGGGTTGGAACTGGATGAGCTTTAAGGTTTCTTCCAACCAAATCAGTCTGTGATTCTATGATAACTGGTAACCTGGGTTTCAGGAAATCCAGATCAATTACCTGGCTCTATTTTCTGCATGACCCTGGGGCAAAGAGTTAGTGGCAGATTGTAAGAGTTAAGTAACTAAATTGGACAAAAGTAGGAACCAAGCCCAGTGTGCTCAGTTCTACCCATCAGATTAAATTTAGGTACTCCTCACTGACACAGTGGTGCAAGTGAAAAGTGAGAAAAGTTCAAGACAATAAAATGGATGTATTCAGTCTAGAAGCAAAAAAAATGGATGTATTCAGTCTATCATCTAGATGGATGTATTCAGTCAATGGATGCATTCAGTCTAGAAGCAAAAAAAGCAAACTCGCATTAAGTTTAAAACAAGTTTCCAGTTTGGTGATGACACTGAGGCATCACAGAGCAAAACCTGAATTAAGTAAGTGGTCTAATCAACTCATTATGAGATACAATTAAGGTAGTATCTCACAAAACCAGAACAGTATTAAGATGAGCTTTCCTTATTAGCGCAAAGTGATTAACTATAATAGCAATGTTTACTTAAATGAATGCCTGAAGCAAAGCAGCAGGCCCTGTAAAATTACCTCTGCACCTTTCACCTTCCAGCAGGTTTTTGACCTGATGCAGATCCTGTTCATACTCACTTGTATTTCTGCAGTTTCTTCAGACAAATTAATAGCAGAAATAGTGAGATGAGAATTATGTGGAGTTCAGATCAGAGCCCGTTCAGGCCACCAGCAGCACTTTTTCCCCCACTCCTGTTCTACATCAACAGGCTAATTTCTGTTACACGCATTAAAAATGATATTGTTCACACTGCATGTTCCCTGAAAGACTGCACGCTGGTACTTTGTGCTGCAGTGCACACTATATCCTGATCCTCACTTAGAGCTCATCAGTTTAAAAGACAGAGAATTAATGGGCCAGATCCTGGGTTCTAGCTTATATTCAGAAGAAATAATACATTACTGGATATAACAAACAGTATATGCTTAATAAAACATACAACAGAAATAATAAGCAGAGAAGTACTCGCGTAGGACAGGTGGACAAAAGTCACTAGCTCTCGGAAGTGACCTTCAGTCATCCAGAGCTCTCATTCTCCAAATAATCACTATAATTTCCTATGATCCTGTGCTTCTTCCTTTGGGTGATCAGCCAAGTTTCAGTGAACATCTCAACTGTTCTGCTTCTGCAAACATGCAAGTATTCTTTAAAACTTAATAAGGTTGCTAAAACATCTGCTAAATTTTTCATCAGCTCTTTTCATATATGGCAACGTTCTGGAAAATTTGGTGCCAAGTTATTAAAATAACTGTAACCTTCATATACACAGAGGTTGGGTAGTAACCATCACAGGAAAGTTTGGATTAAAAGCTCCTGATAAGACTGGGATGGTTCTAAAACATCTATGTGAGTTTGGGTTATTTTTTTAGTATACACCTGTTCTATTCTTAATCTTTTTATGATAATTTTCTTAATTCAACAAGGCCCCAGGAAAATTAGGTTCCATATTTATGTTCTCCCCTGACGCTGGACCAAAAGTCCCAATTGTATATAGCTTGCAACAGTAAAGACAAAGGAAGACTACTTGCCATCAAATTCACTGACAAAGCTCTGGACATTAAGCAGTTCAGCCAATGGATGTATTCAATTTACAGTGTAATTTTGAGATACATGAGACCACAAGGGAACATAATAGCCCATGATCTGCTCTGCAAGATTATTTCATACAACACCATGGCCATGTGCAATTCTTTCCATACTGCTATCAGATGATTCGAATATGGGGCCATCAGAAGTATTTTAAGTACCTCCTCGCCCTCAGACAGGCTCTACATCTTTGCTACAGGAAAGCACATCAGGAGATAAAACAATGTTGAGGGCTGGAGCATTTGTTTGACTGACACATGGTATTTTAGCTGTGAATTTAGGTCAGATTGCACAATTTTCTCTCATCAAGGGGTTGGCAGGTGGCGACCCCATCATAGAATCATAGAATGGTTTGGGTTGGAAGGGACCTTCAATCTCATCCAGTTCCAGCCCCCTGACATGGCCAGGGACACCTTCCACCTGACCAGGTTCCAAACCCTGTCTAATCTGGCCTTGAACACTGCCAGGAATGGGGCAGCCACAGCTTTGTCGGGCAGCCTGTTCCAGTGCCTCAACCATGCTAAAGCATGTTTTTTTTTTTTTGCAGAAGGAAGCTTTTATCCTCCCAGAAGCATGAAAGGACCAGGATGAAAAAGGAGTTATTAGCTGGGTAGAGAAAGAAGTGTGAACTTCTGTTCATCACAAAATAAGAGCAAGATGAAAGGAATTTCTTCTCTCAAGCCCATTTCTAAGCTGGGAAACAAGTCAATCACAGCTGGGAGATCAGACCTTCCCCTTCAGCATCACAATTTCCCCTTTGCACTCCATGACAGATGTCACAGCCAAACTGTTTAATTATAGTAACTGTCCAAAATCCATTCATATTTTTCATTCACTAAGGTGCCAGTCTGTTCTGTGCCAGATTTAGCACACTATCATAACCTTCTCTCAGAAATTTGGCCTGTTTATGGTAAGAATAGACCACTGTCCCTCAGACTGTGAGGAGTATTCAGGATGAACCATTGACAAGCAGCTTATACCATCAAATCCCTTTTCAGAGCTTTTCTAATCTATGTCTCTGTTAATACAAAAGAATAACTTAACTGAATGTTTTCAAGGTATGGCCTGATCATTTCTGTGATTTATTTATTTTCTTTCCTACAGACTTAAATCTTTAACCTGATCAGTGAGGTAAATGATTGCTACATTTAGCACAGATTCCCTAGATTAATTCATTGCTCCCATTCTAATTAACTTAATGTTTGTGTACACTTAACTGCATCCTCACCTGCCTGTCTAGTCCTATAAATAATTCTTTTTTGATTGCACTGCTTTTCATTATTCAAACCCATAAGCAAATCAGAAAATCCTTCTTTATAATTTTTCTTCAGTTTAAAGATTAACACAGTTTGTTTGCTGAGTTTATTGTTCCTCAAAGAGAACAATGATCAATGCCCTCAACAGTTAAACTTCCTATAGCATTTTCCATACACCAATATGAATGAGGGAAAAAAACCCACACAAACAAATATGATGTATATAGGCATGATAAAGGAATACCAAATATTAGCAGAACTATGGCTTAGGTAAGATCAGGCTTAAGAAATTTTCTTGTGCTTCAGGTAGCAGAATATTAAATATCCCAACCCTGATCAACATAATGATCCAAATTCTTTCCAGGGCTCCAGAGTGATCCCTGGTGCCCACTTAGCTGATATGATGATGTCCTGATTTTCTGAGGTGCTGACTATGTTCAGCTTCCATTGACTTTAGCCCCTGATGTGCGTGCTCAGCACTTTCCAATTTCAAGTTTCTGAAACCTAGTTCTTTTAGCCCTTCCTAGACATAAATAATTTGATTTCAAATTCACTACTGTTTCATGCATATACATACCACCACTGGCCTCACCAAATCTTTACATTGCACAGATACACATATAATAATTAAAAATTCCATATTTGAAAGATGATTATTAGAATAAACATTATTCTGGGAATATGTCTTTTTTCAATACTATTAAACTCTCCCTGGGAAATTAATAAGTTCCAATACAAACCACTAAAATCAAAGGTATTTTTATTATCAATCTTACTGAGAGTACATCCAACTCTCTAGGCATTGATCCAAATATGCCTAAGTCAATAAGAATCTTTCAATTGACTTTCCATTAGGCATTAAGCCCAAGATATGTGAAGTATTCAAAAGAGAATAGGAATTCATTTATCTTAAGGCACTGCAATTTTGTTGCTGGTACGCTCAACGCAGAACACTGATCCTCACTCAAATTTTACTATTTCTGTTCACTTGAGGGAAGGTCATTATACTTGCATAAATTAAAATTATCCATACATTATGTGTATGTTCAATAGAATCTAACAGTCAGCTATTAAAAGCCTTGTGCAGAAGAGTACTCCATATATATGAGACAGAGGAATGGGAGCAGTAAATAACAGTCTTTTTTAGTTTGCCAAAAGCTCAAAAAAATTAGCATGAAAAAAAGTTCAGAGAGAGCTTCTGCAGAATTTTCTAGTAACTTCAAGATGAAAATCAACCCCTCTTGATAGCCATTTCTTTCTAGTTTTTACAAAAAAGTCAGCATTTCATTTGGAGATACTAAAATATTTTCCTAGTTTGTAAAATTTCAGTACATCATATTCAGAAACAGACTAAATAGCTCAGAAAATGGGGAAGCACTGATGCTGTTTTAAACCATGAGAATTTTGAACCAAAGCTGACAATCTCAAGAGCTTTACATTTATTTCTATCCAAATCTTCCTCATGGAAAAAGTTTCAAATGAAAAGTGACTTTCTTACAGTATATATTTTAACCTATGTAGTACAAAAATAACTTGAGACAAAGAGCACAAACTGAATTTATTCATGATCCAAACCCCATTTTCTGTAAAACATACAATATTTTCTCTCCTATGACTGTTCACTTCAGTCATTAGCTGTAACTGAAGGCTTCACAAACACATTAAGAAAATCTAAATACAATACTGATTAATCTATCATGCCAGTAATGCTGCATCTTCAGAGTATTTCAGGCTAATTGTATTACACCTTGCATATATTGATACTATCTGTCCTAAATCTACCATACTTTTTCAGGTAACACGTTACCACATCTTTTACAATAGTTTTTGATGCTTTCCCATCACAATATTATCCTTACTGGTTTACACTTTCCCTACAATATATTTTCCTAATAACATTAAAGAGAATGAAACAAAAGTATCTACCACAATCTACCCTGTGTTTCATTTCTTTTTTTTAATGTTTACTATATCATGTATAATGGTAGGATTGCCACTCTTCTCTTGTTGGAATTACAGGGTGGTTTTTCCCAGCTTCCCCCAGAACAGGGTTAGGACAACATTCAAAATGCTATCACATCTGCCTTATTTGCTGTAAACCTCTAAGATGTTTGTTCTCAGAATGATCTTCACTTCCACATCCGTAAATAAGCTTAATCTGTAATTTCTAGCCCTGCTTGAGACAACAGAAGTGCCCAGTTTAGCTCAAGTGGTCAGTGTCCCATAGCTGTAAGATCTGAAATGCTCTGCTGGCTTTATCCGCCATATAAACTTCTCATTCTCAATTCTACAATCAGCTGTAACCATAAAAAAAATCACACTGCTTTTGTGCTCCTAAAGTATTTTGGGTTTAAAACAAATGACACAACCAAGGAAGACACAGAAACTGCTGACTCTTTCCATCAGGCACACAAACAGTTATATTTTGTTATAATTTAAAGCCTTTAATTTTAACAATGAAAGATAAAAACATGGCATATTTTATACCTAAAGCAACTGTTTAATATGGTTGAAGTCTATTGATGTAAATCTATCCTTCTTGTCTCACATTACTGGAGCAAATAACTACTTGTACTACACAGGAGAATGCCAGTTTCCTATGCTACTTTCAGTTAGCATGCTTACTTTTCAGAGCAATTTTACAGTGTTTCTCAGTTCTCTGAGGCAATATCTTTGTCCTCATCATAGAAAATCTCAAAACTCAAGGCAGCAAAAGCACAGTGCCTGTGGAAGACGATGACATGCATGCTTTTCTGTCTAATGGCTTGGGAGAAGAGGGTGGGAAGAGGAGCAGAGATAGGAACAGGAATCACAGACAGAATTACCTAAAGGCTTCAGAAATCCATGAAAAAGCTAAGCACAGAAGTGCACATGCTGATCAACTGAACACTGAATAAACTGTCCCCCTTTTTTCTTTTGACATGGAGGTGGATATGGACCATGTCAAGAAAAGGGGAAAAAAAAGGAGGATTATAATAAGTCTTAAAGCTCTCTTTCCTTTTACCTGTCAACAGCATAAGGAAGCAGCAGTAGACTTCCAGGCATGACACCTATTTTGTCCTGAACTAGATTTCCCAGCAGTCTCAGACTGCACAGGAGACCACATCCATAACAGAAGTCAAGTGATTGCTATGAAAACTAAACGTTGCATCTCTGGAGGACCAAATCATATTAACATCCCTTTCTTGAAGCACAGGGATACATATGTTTCATACACACAACCAGTACTTTGAGAGTGCTACAGTGCAGGTGGAGTTTTATAATAACCTATCTTGGAATTTAAAATATTTGCACTGGTACTGTTAAGCATCTGGTAGCAACACAAATTACACAAGTTTTAAAATGTTTTCATATTAACAATGGTTATGTGGGGAGGTTAAATGATTAGTTTAAATAAATGTGTTCCTAACCTAACACTAAAGCTGTGATTCAGATGATCAAGCAGCAATTTTCAGAATCAGAATTTGTTATGAGCTTGATTTCATTATTAGTTTTACATCATCTTTAAGTAAACAGAATAATAAAGAGGGCAAGCACCCACTGAAGTACTGTAATCAAACTTGTAATTTCCTCTTCCCTTTCTAGAATGTAGAAGGTTAAGAGCAAGCTACTTCACAGCTCTGTTCTGAAACACCCCAAATAAGCACCCTCCCCAACATGCCAGGGAGGACCATCATATACAATTTTTTAAATCAAAGCAATAGTTCTAAACTCTCTTTGCCATCATTCTGTTGAAAGGACACTTAAAACCTATCCTTACACATCTGCCTGAAATGTTGCAACTGGGCGACTAAGAACCTCCTGGGTAAAATGAAAGCTCAATATCAGAAGAACCAGTTTCTATTATGGTGTAAAACTGAATGCCAGCATAATGAAAGCACAGCTATACCCCTTGTCATGTTATAGCTGTTACAACACAGGTAAGTTACCCATGCACAGTGCATCTCAATGTATACAGGCACCTACTGCTCATGCATATTCATTACACAAAACTGGTGAGTGGGTGCATGCAAAGGAACATGAAGACTCTTCCCTCCTTCCCCTTCTTCCACCTTCCAATATTCACTTTTGCATGTTTCTGGTTATTCAATAGGTAAGACATTCTTAGTGGCACTTCATCAGTGCAGGAAGGAAGTTTTGAATGACACAACCTTCCTACCACTCTTATTACAGCAAGTTTAATGGGGTAGCTGCCAGTACTGAAAAACTTCAATCCAATAAACTATTCTCAAATACATAAACAGACTACTCTGTTTCAGTGTTCTTCATTTTTATCACTGTGATGTTTCACAATATCTTGCTGCAATAAAACAGATCTCAGGCACAGTTCTCAGAGGTGCCCACAGTTCCACCAACTTCAGTAAGATACATGTTCTTTAGTATCATGAATGCTTCTGAAAATACTGTCCTTCAACTTTCTTTCAAATACTATCCTTATTTGAAAAAGATCCTGGATATTATATCCCAGCTGTTATCCAAGCTTTACCTAACACTGATGACCCTTAAAAAAAATCCTTACCAGATGCCTTAAGATTTCAGGCCAATCCCTTAGTGTCTTCACTCTAGAGAGGGACTACATCGAAGCAGCTCTCAGCAGTTCCAGCCTAGTTTCAGTGATATTTCTGCACAGTTATTGTGGAGTTTGCTCTGAAGCAGAGCAGGCTCCAAGGAGGTTCCTGGTCTCTTGGAAAGGAAACAGGAGAGGCAGGATCTCCTCACAGAACATGATTATAAAAGGCCTGTTACTGCTTTCACAGAAATTTCAGAAGACCGAGAAAGTAGAACTTATTCTTTTCCCCATCCCTATTAAGCTGGTAGTGTTTCTCACCATAGAAAACTCAATGACACTTTTATTTTTACTATCTGTTTCTACATCATGGGCATTAGAAAGGTATTTGGGAAAGATAAAGCAAAATAACATAAACACAAGCAGGCAACAATTTTTGATCCCCAGCTCCATTACTGAACCCAAAGTTGGTTTTAAAATGGAAAAATCAAGGCTAGGCAAAAGATTACAGGACTGTTACAGTTTTGATAGAGTTCAGGTATAGTAAAACTACAAGAAAAACATTCCTTATTATGTTAATGAAAAATAAAACACTCTAAGAAGAAAGCAACACTGCTGATCTCGGTGGGTAATTCTGGTCTCAGATTGCAAAGAAATGGACAAATGATAACAAGACACCTGATGTTGTATGTGGCTTTGGAAATCCCCTCCAGCAACACAATACTTGCCTTGAAAAACGCAGCCTCTCAGTTTTTCTGGCACCTGGGAGAAGTTACTTTGTTCGCATTTTTAAATTAAGATTCTACACCACCAGCCAGCCATTTTCTCCATGTGTTTCAATGTAAGAGAAGGGTATCGGCAACCTTTGGATTTTATTTAGGGCCTTTTTTCTTTGTTTATTTACCCAAGCCAGTAAATAAAAAAATCACCTTGGACCACAATGCAAGAGTGCCTTTCCAGGAATAAGGAGCCTGGGAAGACTGAACACCATCATTTCCTCAAATTCTGCAAATTACCACTGCTGAATCACAGAGAATGATCATTGCTTTCTGAGGGCAAAAGTGTAATTGGCTGTAGATCAATAAGTAATTTTATTCAAAAGGAACTCTTCTGTTTTTGAAAGTACAGAGATTCTTAAATAAGAATCAAACTAATACATTAAGAAAGTTGCGACTAATCCAAGCAAAATTTTATACTGCCCTAGTTACGCTTATCTCAACTGATTATTTATTTACGTTGCCATAAAAATCCAGATGCTTTCGATTTTGATTGCTAGTTATTTGCTTTAAGGCAGCTAAAATTACATTTTCAGACTTCCTAGCTTGACAATCTTGCTTTCTGCTTAAGATTTATCATCACAAAGGAATGGTGAGATCAGAGGGAAATTCTAGTATTAACAGTAAGCACCGTCAATTGTGACACACTGCAATTCCCCCATTGGATTCCAGATTAGACCTTCCAGGATTAATGCACCTTCCTCTGACATTGCTAAATCCTGTTTTATGTAATTAGATTGCAGTAAACTGCTATATCTGTACAGGTATGATTTTTTATTGTACTGTAACTGTACATGATTTTTAATTGAACAGCCATATAAAGTGGCACTGTATAAATTGCTGAGACCCTTTACAGTACCGCATGCTATAAACCATCACCATTGACCCTAAAAGGTTCATTAACAAACCACTGTATTTAATTAAAACAAAATACATTTTTAAAAATGCAAATATAAGAGCAATCAAGATAAGAGGAAATATCAGGTGTGTGGAAATAATACTTACGATATGCAGCTCTAAATAATCTCCGAGCCCAGTAGAACTGTCCACTCGTACCAACACAGCTTCTTTCTGCACAGTACTAAACCCTATTGCCAGTCTGTCTGCACGAGTGCTTGGCCGATCATTAGGAGGCCACGTGTAAGTGATCTGTCCACCACCTTTGCTAAAGATGTATGTTGTTCCCGCTGTAAAACAGGAATAAATATCATCAGCTCACTTGCACCAATGCAAATCAACACTCTACAAAAATCAGGATGTTCGCATAGAGCAAATAGATTCAAAGAAACAAGACTATATTTCAACATTTAGGGGCCTTTATCTCTGAAAATTCTGCAGTAAGTGCAATATTAGTGGTTTTTATATACTGCAATCAACACAAAATATAGCAATTGCAGTACCTTAAAATACCCCTAGCTCTGATTCAGAAATGCATATCTATTCAAGAGAGTTCTTAAGCATATGCTTGAAGAACACGTTTCTGTGATGTGCAGAACAGGGATGAGTTGAACCAAATGCTTTCCTAAATCGGGGCCTCTGCAGAGAAGAAAGCAAGTACTTCCAGTTATATCCTGACAGACAAAAAATGCAGCTCCTTACACAATGAAAATGATACGCAGTATATGATAGATCACAGTGCCCAGCAAAGCAAGACTGTAACAAATACATTCAGATAAGACTACTATGGATCTGAGGTTTATCAGCTTGTGACAGATGGGGATAACAAATAGAAACATACTTGACTTGTCAAGTCGGGACAAAAGTGATCAGTCTACCATCTAAGTAAGTAATGGCTTATTTGCATAATGCCCAAATGTATAACTCACAAGAGTGGAAATCTTTACATGATATATCCAGTGTGCACTTACAAAACCTATAATGTGTTTTAAGCAAGTGTTGCAATCTAAAACCACTTAGAACTCAGGTGCTTAATTTTATCACCAGCATATTTCGTCTGCACTAAAACAGCAGCATAGCTGGGCATTTTCCATTTAAAACTTGTAGCCTAACAACAGCATCTAGCAGGTAAATGGCACATGCAGTCTGATCTTTCATTTGTAATGTCACTACAAGCTGTCCACTTACTTTCTATGAAGATAGGTCAAAACTTAGGGAGATGTCAGAGCACTGTAAATACAGATGCTTGATTTTACTAGCTGTTCTAAGCTGGCTCACTTTGTGGCTACTCTCAATTTTATTGGATGTAATTCAGTATATTCCACCCAATGCTCTCACTACACACTTCCCATGTTCATGTAAGGAGATAATACATAACAACATACTTGCCATTTCCTTACTTTCTTTCAACACTGACCACAAATGCTGTGAGGTTCTAAAATTCCTGGAACACGCTGACTTCTAAAGCCAAACCCAAGAAGGGCTGTCCAGTTACCACACCTCCAACTTCCAGATCAAAATCTTACTCTACTGCTGAACAAGACTGCTTTGCATCACTCTCAAAGCAAAAAGGTCACCTGGTCTTTTTAGTAAGATATCCTGCATTTACTCCTAACATTAGTTCTCCTTTATGGAATTATGTACCTACCCATTAGTTTTTTCCAGTATGCCCTGGGCCTAGCAGTAGCAGTCATTTTTCCCCTTCTCAGTAGCTGGGGCAGTGTTGTGGTTTTGACTTTCATTACAAGCAATCTGTAATATTTTATGCACTGTGCATAGCACTTAAAAAATGGTAAATCTCATTTTATATCAACACACTTGCGGGTTTGCACTGTGCTTCAAATAGATCTCTTGGCTTTTCTCTCAATGGCAAAATACCAACCTGCATGTGTTTTAGGAAAACCTGTCAACTCTCTTTAGCAAAGGCAAACACAGTAGCATCTGATATCTAAGGTTTCACTTACATTCCAAGTGAAATCAGGATTTATCATCATTCCAAAGAGATGGTAAGGATAGGGGCTGTGCCTTAAAAAGGCTTGGTAATGAACACGACCAAATTGTGTCTGGTTTAGGAACATGTGTGACAAAAACTCTGTTTGTAGTACATAGAATCATAGCATAATAGAACAGTTAGGGTTGAAAAGGACCTGAAGATCACCTAGTTCCAATCCCCCTGCCATGGGCAGGGACACCTCACACTACCTCGTGTCACACAAGGCCATGTCCAACCTGGCCTTGAATACCGTCAGCAATGGAGCATTCACAGCCTCCCTGGGCAGCCCATTCCAGTGCCTCACCACCCTTACAGTAAAGAACTTCTTATATCAAATCTAAACTTCCTCTGTTTAAGTTTTAACCTGTTACCTTTGTCCTATGTCATGGGTTCAGCAGCAGCAGTTATTTTTTCTTTAAGCAGTAGCTGGGGAGCACTGTGTTTTGGATTTTTGGCT
>JASSUY010028916.1:0-43602 GCA_032466535.1 Forpus xanthops
TAGCAGTAGTGGTTTGTGTTGTACCTTAGTTACTGGACGTTTCTTATCTCAACTCGTGGGAGTTGGATTCTTTTGATTCTCCTCCCCATCCCTCCAGGAGTGGGGGAAGAAATGGAGGGAGTAAGCTAATGATATCGTGACAGATTTATGGCTGTGCTTAAGCCACGACACACATAATCTTAAAGTAATGTAGAGCAACCAAAGCAGAAAATGGAGAAATGCTTTCTTAAGTCCTTTAAAAAGTTAATCTTTACAACCATGACTTGTGAAGTTTTAATTTAGACAAGATGTTGTGGGGTTTATTTCTCATAAAGCTGAAAGAAAAGATTGATAAAGCCTCATGCACACATATATATGTTTTCTGTGAGTTAATGAAACTTAGTGAAATCTACTGTCATTTACGTTTGAGTCCTGTGGTCCCCATACTTTCCTTGCTTTCTATTCTTTATCTCTTGCTGCTATTGCTGTAAACCTTCTTACCATGCCCTCTGTCACCTTGTGTCACCTTCAGTTCCTGTCTACAGACTTCATCTCTCCTAAATATTGTCCAGGTGAGACTTAACCAGTTTGTGTAGGTTTCCACTATTAAGATCCTGTAAGATATCACTGACTTTCAAGCATGTCTTCATGAGAAATCTGGTATTCTCATGGTTTAAATGTGGCACATTTAATTAAAACGCAGCAATTAACAAAAAGCCTTTGGATCATTCAGCCTTGTGTCTGGTAATGTACTAGTTGTGTTCGTTACCCATATGTAGCTACAGGTGCATTGAAGAAAGACTAAATACTGAAGACAAAGAATGTTTTCTTCACAAAATGGCTTAGTATCGTTCACTTGGTAAGAATAGCTGTTGGCATATTTTCACAGAATCTGGATGAGGTGCAGAGTCAAGGTCTAGTTCTTTCATAAGAGATGATTTAATGGATAGTGATAGTCGTAATAGGAGAGAAGGAGGAGGGGGAAGACTGAAGTAAAATATACGATAATCTGTGATTTAAAAAATGGTGCATCTGTTTAAAGCTGAAGTTATGCCAAGATAATATTGAAATGTCTAGCTTTTAACTTGATATGGAACATAGTAATTACTTTTCTCTACTGCTGTCAGACATCTATATTTTAATATGTATGCTGTCTGAGATTGTGTATGACTGCTCTCAGGAGAGATACCTGATGACTGCATATGCTACCGATGCCATATGGAAGGAAGCAATCCTACTGCTTACGTATTTCATGCTTGTCTCAGTAAAGGTTTCTGCAAAGAGCTAATTATTTTTTCTTGCTTATTTTCATATCCACGTAATTTTTCTGTGTATCTTTTCAGCTCATGGATAAGACTGACAGGGAGTACTACACTCTGGATGACATGTTTGTTTCCAAAGCAGCCAAAAGAGTGTGCAGTGGGGAAGAGGAAGAAATACAAAGAAGAAAAGCAATACGTGAACACCAGCAGCTTGCTGCATGCATGGAAAAGTGCCCATACTGCTACGATAGTAGTGAACTTTCTAAACATCTTATTGTTGCAATTGGCACCAAGGTAAGAAAATAGCAATTTATCACAAATGTAAAAATTAAAAAGAAATAAAAGTCAGTGTTGGTGCTAGAGTGCCTAAGATTAAGAATGAGATGTTTTATTTTTATTTACCTTATTTTCCTTGCCCTTCCAGTTGATTTCACAAATTCCTCAAGGGTGAGAGAGAAAAAGATATAAATCTGTCATGAATTTTAAAGGTAATCTTTGATATCAGAACTTCACACTTGTGGATCTGTGGAAGACAGGAGCAATAATGAAAGATCTGAGTTCAGAGATTAAACTGTAGGTGGTTCTGTGGAAGACTAAATCACACTGTGCTGGAGGAAATTTGAACTGATGAAGAACTGTATCTTAATGATCTCAAATAAAATTAAGTGGAGAATTCAATTTTTAAGCCTAAAATCTATTGAAACAGAAGTTTGCTTTGGGGGACTTTACCGTTTCTGTGAATGCTTTTAAAAGTTGCATAAAAATTTGGGTTCATGACATCTGAAATGCTTCAGTGTAGGTTTTTTTGTCGTTGTTTCTCCAAAGTTTTCCTTTATCATTGATTTTTTTCATTTGACTTTTTATAGGCCAAGAAACTGAATGCATATATACATATTAAAAAGCACTGCATTTCTATTTTTATATAGATAGATTATATGTATAATTCATAGACATGTGTATCTGTCTCTGTGTATGTGTATAATTATAGAGCCAACTAGGCTGGAAAAGACCTTTAAGATCATCAAGTCCAACCTTTCCCCCAGGGCTGCCAATTCTACCACTAATCTGTGTATTCATATGTGTTTATACATCTAATATATATAGGTATATATACAGAGTGTCCTGATTTTGGCTGAGATAGGGTTAATTTTCTTCTTAGGTGGTTCAGTGCTGTGTTTTAGATTCAGGATGAGAATTATGTTGATAGCACACCGGTGTTTTGGCTGTTGCTAAGCAGTGATCAGGGACACTTCAGCTTCTCACACTGCCCTGCCAGGCAGGCTGGAGGAGCACAAGAACTTGGGAAGGGAGCACAGCTAGGACAGCTGACCTCAAGTACTCAAAGGGATATCCTATATCATATGACATCATGCTCAGTACAAAATCTGGGATGAGAACTGGCTAAGGGCTTGGAGTTGGCTGGGCATCGGTCAGCAGGTGGTGAGCAGTTGCATAGTGTATCACTTGTTTTGTATATTCTAATACTATTCTAATCATTATCATCATTAATTTATATTCCCTTTCTTTTCTGTCCCATCAAACTGTTTTTATTTCATCCCAAAAATTTTACTTTTTCTAGGTTTTATCCCCTGTTCCTCTGGTTGGGGGGGAGAGTGAGTAAGTGGTAGCTGTACAGTATTCAGCTGCCTACCAGCTTCAGATGTATATCTAAATTCAGAAATTATTGTAGTGGATTAAACGGTATGATTTCATAATAGTTAGGATATCGGTTGGTCTATAAGGCTGATATTATTGCCTTGGTGTTGCCTCTGGGTGCTACTAGTTCACTGAAACTACTGATGGATAATGGGATCTTTTTAAAAACTGAACTCACTAATACCATGTTATAAGTAGAAATTAGTAACTCCTATTGGTTTGTATTTAGCAATTTATGTACCTCAGCTGTGGGAAGGTTTTTATGCTAGAGAAATGAACACTTCAGTTTTTGTTCACTTTTCATAGGTATACTTGTCTCTACCAAGCAACCAGTCCCTTACTGATGGTCACTGCCTGATAGCCCCTCTACAGCACCATACTGCAGCCACTCTTTTGGATGAAGACGTCTGGGAAGAAATCCAGGTCAGCCCAGAAACTGTCTCATGTTCTAATAGTTTTGTAAAATAATGTTATTTTAAATAATAATAGACTTGTCATAAGCATCTATTTTAATAATTTCCAGCCTGGCATCTCTTCTCAAATTCCGCTCAGAAGAACATTCTTGCATTATTGATGGAAATGAGTGGACAAATACTGAAAAGGGAAGATACAGGGTAAACGCAGAAGTTCCCATTTATAAACACTATAAAAAGTTGCCTAGAATGCTGCAAGAACCTCTGTCATTGAAGGCCTTTGAAACCAGGTTAGGGGAATATCTACCAGAGATGGTGTAGATAGAGCTGTTTCCTTACAGAAAGTGGAATAACTGTCTTCACAGTTAAGATTTCCTTGGGAAAAGAAAAGGATTGTCAGGACAGAAAGATCACTTAATAATGAAACACAAGTGAAGGTCTGTTGTTTATGTAGCTTTGAGTTTTTTAAGCTAATCTTTGGTTTGACTGGATGTCAGTTGAGAAAAAACTCTCATTCTTCTTCAAATCAGTGAGATTGTCCTAACTTTTTTGAAAAGATAGAATGAAGTGCCAAGAATGATGGGTCATGCTTTCCAACTGTTTTATGAATGCAGTTTGAAGTTATTGAAGAAAATCAGGGGAGGAATGTGACTTCTGCCTAGGAAATTGTGATTGTCAATCTTCTTTGCCCCCAATTAGAATTATTGGAAGGGGAAAACAACTTGCAACCTTTTATATCAAAATGTTGGAGACTATTTTAGACTACAGAAAGACGTTGGTTGCAGTTGCTTAGATTCATGAGTTTGAAATTATTTAAGTAATGTTGGTCTTGCCTCAGGAGTGGCAGATGGATTCCTCTGACTTTCCAGATTTGTTCCCCACAATGGTTCTCATGGCAGATGTAATTTTTATACATTGTTTCTTAGTAAATTATGCTTCACCCAAGCAGGAGGGGAAAGGAGTTCTTTTGTATATGACAGAAATGCATAAGGAAGTTGTGTAAGAAGCAAGTTAAATTCAACAAGTGGGATCAAGAGGAACAACAGAGCATGGGAAAAAGTGATAAATATGTTTCTTCTACATCTTCTATTTATCCCAACTTCTTTTAAGTAAATAAACAATAATTTTTCTAAATCTGTATGAGAAGGAAAATGGCATAAATGGCTTCTGTATTCAACGCTAGTCTTTTCCTTGCTAAAATATGCATCTAGTTGATACAACCAGTATCCATTGACGCTGTGACAGTTTAAGCATTTCTTTGCAACAAAATAATTTGGAAGCTGATGGACATAAATTTGCTTGTATTTAATTCAGTAGGAGGAGTCTGGAGGGCTTTAGCATTCAGGAAGACTATAAGCATACAGTTATTCAGTGACGAAACTAGCATTCTGATGCCAGAGCCATATTTGCTGTTGCTGTTGAGGGGAAAAAATTATCACACTTAAAATATAGAATATTGTATTGAGCAGATGTTTTAACTAACTATTTTTGCTGTTTTTTTTTTTTTTAAGATAGGTTGGAATAAACCAAGAAGGGTTCCTTTATACTGTATGCCTTCAAGGGCTTGAATGTAACATTTGTGTGGTTTAGACTCATGCTCACTTGCCAAATAAATACACATGTAAATTTTTGAATATGAAAAGATACATCTTTACATATTCTATATTGGCTGAGTTGTTACATATATCAATGTGTGCATCTGAGCATGATCCAAACCCTCATATTTGCTCCTATGAATGATTTTGTCATTTCCATTTCTAATTATCCTTGATTTTTCGGCCCACTCAGAATTTGGAGGAAAAGTGCTGTTTATTTAATAAGAAGAAAATGAGATCTGGGAAACGTTAGCTAGCATCTGCAGATATACTAGGCTTTTCAATGGCTTTGAATTTCAGTTGATATTGCAGGGTAGTAACTGTCTTTCCCAGCCTTTGGTTTAATGTTTCTCTTATCTCACCACAGTTGTTTGCTTCCTTGTTTTTCAGGCGTAGAGTTCTGGGAACCAGGTTTGAGGATCCCCAGAGCTATTAATTCAGAATTGCCTGTCTGCACAGTTAAGGCCTATATTAGTTGTGGTACAGTGATCTATTAACTAGGCAGTATCTTCCAGCTGTGTTTCATCAGTTGTGTTAGGAGAATGGTGGTAGTGTTTTCTTGTCACAGTATGGAGCACCTTATTTGTGAGAAAAAATTCAGGGCACAGGGGCTTTGGAGAGCTTAAATGGCCTCTCTGCTATGATAAGAGATTGAGAGGGGTTATTCAGCCTGGAGAAGACTTCAGAGAGATCTTAGAACAGCCTTGCAGTACCTAAGGGGAGCTTTTACAATGGCATGTAGTGATAGGACAAGGGGGAATGGCTTAAAACTAGCAGAGGGTATATTTAGATGTTATCAAATTTTTTACTGTGAGGTTTACCAGAGAAGCTGTGACTGCCCTGTCCCTAGCAGTGTTCAAGGCCAGTTTGAACGGGTTTTGAACAACTTGCTCTAGTGGAAGGTGTCCCTGCCTGTGGCAGGAGGGACAGAACTAGATGATCTTTAAGGTCACTCCCAACCCAAACCATTCTATGAGTCTATGAATTAAAGTAAAATATTATACCTGAAAGCTTTGAAAAGTTAATTCAAATTATAATTTTTTTTTTTTCTTTAAACAGATGTTCCGAAATGCATTGGTGAAGATGTTTGAAGCTAAAGGCTTGGACTGTGTGTTTCTAGAAACAAACCTGAGTCTGAAGAAACGGTATCACATGGTATATGAATGCATTCCTCTTCCAAAAGAAGTAGGAGATATGGCTCCAATCTACTTCAAGGTATGTGAAAACATTTTTTCTTAGGTCATTTGAATGTATGTATCATAATTCATCTATTTTGGAAAACTTTTTGGTATTCAGATACTTTTTTTGAAAAGATAGATTCTTTGATCCTATTTCTTGATCATTCTTTGATTATATTCCTAAAACAAGCCCTGTGACGTGATTCTGTTTCCCAAGTTTTTCACTTAGTCAGTGGAAGAGCCATATGTTACTGTGCAGTTGTCTCAAGTCTGACTGCGCTGACAAATAGGTGAAGAAAATGAGAGGATTGTATTTTCTTGAGATGCTGTAAGCATTGCAGTACTGTACATTAGGTCCTGTAGTATAAACTAAAAACCACCATACATGTGCCTAGGCAAGCATAAAATGAGAAAATTATGTCAACTGTTTAAAGAAATACCAATATATAATGTTCCATCCTCATTTTATTTCAGTAAGCCCATATGTTGCGTGTGTCTTAGGTCTCCAGTGACCAGTAGACAGCATGGTAGATATCTTTTCTAAAGCTTTTCTGATCTCTTCTCCCTGACTCTTTAGGGAAAGATTAAATGAAAGCTTTTGCCTGGAACTGAGGCCTTTTGGCTTTCAGCAACTGGATCATGATTTGCCTTTTTTTAAGTAAATTATTTTACTGGTTCTTTGAAGTACTATTTTTGTTTTCTGGAAATGGTGTGATTGTTTTTTGATGAAGTGGAGGAGTGAGAATGAGCAGCAGTGTAGTAACTTTTGCCATATTTGAAACTCTCCCCCTGGTAGATGTCATTGCTATGCTTCAAGCACTGGTACAACTGTTTTCCTGAAGGAAGGACAAAGTACAAGACTTAATGCAATGCCATTTGCATAAAACTTCATTTCAGAAGTGTCCACCATTAAAATACACAGAAAATGAAATTTAAAAGATACCTACACTACACCCACTTCCCATACTATGGAGAATACAGAGGCAGACTTTGAAGGTTTTTAAATTCAACCTTCTAAGCTGGATTCTCCTTTTGGTATTTAAAAAAGGAAAATAAAGAAAAAAGACTAATATTGGGTAATGAATTCACAGGAGGATTTGTATGATCTTAGAAAAAGAGAATGGGACCTTTTAGCAGGAATTTTTTAGAAATAATTTATGTCAGGCAAAAGTGAATTTTCAGAAAAAATAAAAGGAGCAGAATTAAGTAAGTTTGAAGATATTATATGATGCCTTTTTAAGTAAGTAGTGGAAATTAGAAAGTTTTCCAAAAATAAACTTATTTTGTTAAGAAATAATTGGTATATGCAGCACAAAGGACTTGACTACATCAAGAAGTTAGTTCTTTGCATGCTGTATGCAGGACTCTTTTCACATTTAGATAAAACGATTTTACAGAAAGCTATAATGGAGTCTGATGAAGAGTGGTCCATGAACAAGAAGTTAATTGATCTTTCTTCAAAAGACATTCGGAAATCTGTAAGTAAAAAAATGCATTGAACACTGAATTTCTCTGCAAATTCTTTTCATATTTTTTTATTGTTAACTGTTTCAAAGAGAGAAGAAAGGGAACACAGTTAGATTAGTGCATCACGAGATAGCATAGATATGATGAGAATTAAGAGTCTGACTGAACTCGTGACATTAGGGAAAATAATCCCATTCATTTCAGCAATTGATGGACCGAGCTGGAAGCATTGGTTAAGAACAAAACTGGCACTTTGAGGACTTGTACCAGCATAATTTTCTTGATTAAGAATTAAGGTAGATCAAAGATCTGCAAATTACTTTCCTAAAAAAAAAACCAACAACATTGATGTGTCTTTTACATTGACCTAAACCGCCCTTTTGTGTTACTAAGAAGCAAAAATATAAATAGCATTATAAGTCTTTTTTTTTCTAAAACAAGAGAACAGAGCTCTGTCTCCTGGATACTGAACTGAAACGTCTGTGTATATGCAAATGTTAAAGGTCTAGTGCAGAAGCTGTTCCGTATTTTTAACACTAAAGTGAAAGATGTGTTGTATGTAGACTTTACCACAAGTACTTTATTACTATGTGGCAATAACACTTAATTTCTGAAAGAGTCTTTTAGTAAATGCAGCACCTTTGCACTAAGAAATCCTAGCTTAGAAGAAAGAGGAGATGGGTTTAATTATGAGACAGGAAGCTTGATATGACAAAGAGGGAGAATAGATGCTAAAGAGTAAAAGATACGGTGGCTGTATAGTAGGAGAAGTTTTGCATACTGTGATGAGTCTTGAACTAAACCAACAGTGGTAACAAATGTAGCAAAAAGGCAATTTATTCTGCCACATAAGCTGAATGTCATATAAATGTAATGGGAGTCAGTTATGAGTCACCTTATTCAAAGTGGTGATGCTTCAGCTGGAAAATTCAGGTATGGTTTTGAGCACAGTACTTTAAGATGGTTGCAGAAGCAGAGTAGAAACTAGAAAACTGAACTAAAGAAGCTGGTTTAGGGGTTAGTGCAGACTAGGAAAGAAAAGACTAAAATGGGATGTGATGGTAGCTTTCTGTATATAGGTTGTTGTTTTAAAGAAGGTAGTACTTAGTTCTCTAGCACTATTGATTGCAGACAGCAAAGAATTCAATTGATTTGTAGTGAAGACTTAGGGAGTGCTTTAAACTTTAGGTGGATGTAAACATAAAATAGTAAAATTTGGGTATCTTTTTCTCATTGGTGTTTCAGAAGAGGGAAAGCCAACATCTGTCACAAAATAAAGTATAATTTTTTGTCACATGGTAGGGCATCAAGACTTAATTTCAGAAGTTTATTAGCTATACAAAATGAGACTGCTATTTTGCCATTTGGTGATCAACCACATGAAGATTAAGATATGCCAGTTTCTTTAAATTACATCTTTAAATACATTTGAATGTAAATTGTTTTACATTTGTGTGATTTTAACATTATTTTAGGGTAAAAAAAATCCCTGTAGCTTTCAGAAAGATATGAGTGTAGCTTAAGAGACCGAGGTAAGGTTTGGGAAGTTTGGATAGCTGTATTAGGATATGGTGGTGTATAGAAGAAGGGTCAGACATGGCTGTAATAGGTGGATCGGGTGCAGAAATTGACTCTGGTGTCCAGAAGCAGAGCCTGTGCATTCAGCCTTTGCACAGCATCAAGTCCCTCTGCTTCTCCCTCTCCTCCCTGCAGTGAGGGAACTGGACAATGGGCTGGGAGAGGGAACACAGCCAGAAGAGCTGACCTGGCAGTAAGCACTGTTCAGTGACAGCCACAACACTGGCAAGTTACCTGCACTGGTTTAGTCACCAGTCCAAATCTCAGTGCCATATGGGCTGCTATAACGAAAATGGCCTATCCCAGCCAGACCTGACACTGCTAGACGCAGATAAAGCTGACATATTTAAGGTGTCAGCTGCTGACCCATTTTTTCTTATTTATGATTCTTTTTTAGTTCATTTAAGATGTTTTATGTTTCTTGCCTTGCTACATTGCCCCTCTGTGTTAAATCTGAATTATTTTTAGAGTGAATTTTCAAGCAGTATATGGAACATGCCTTGTGATAATTGGACCATCGCAGAGGAAATGGCTATGAATTTGTAACTTTGTAAATCTTATCAGTAACATCCTTAATTAAAAGTGGAAAATAACACTGAAGTGAATAGCAGGAATTACTTAAAATATGTAGCAATAAATGAATCCACTTCTCATTCTGTCAGATGGAAGGGTCTTTTGTTGTGGCAGGATAACCAGCATCTCCTCTGTAGGCCTGCTGAATTATTGAATTATCCTATTTGGCAAGTTAATGATAACTTCCAGTCACGTAGTGGTGTTTTCCTTAAGTGTCAGTGCTTCCCCTGGGTAAATATTTCCTGTTATCACAGAACATCTTAATAAATGCATCTTGCTGTTGGTTGTCTTAAAATTTCTGTTCAACCCATTCATTACAGTAGTGTGAAGTCAGGAAGGCATTTACTTAGTGTCCATGCTGCTGCCTGGTCCTCCTCTGTTTCTTACCTGGTGCTGCAATGGTGGCCTCTGGAGATTCTGCCACCTTGTAATCATCTTTTCAATTTACAGTATCTTCTAGTTTCTATGTGTTCTTTCCCCTTACCTGCTTGGTTTTTGTGTCTCTCTTACAATTTTATACTACACGTCCTTCGTTTGAAAGGTGTTTTAAAAGAAAATGTGATACTGTAAAACCACTTTCAAATTCATTAAGTTGTGAGGGAGTTAATATCTACAGTCTTCAAACATCTAAACATTTATTTTTGCATGTATAGGTTCCTAAAGGTTTACCATACTTCTCTGTGGACTTTGGTCTTCAAGGAGGATTTGCTCATGTCATTGAAGATCAACATAGTTTCCCTCATTACTTTGGAAAGGTATTGTCATGTAGAAGATCAATTTACCAATTATACTCTCTTTTGTTAACTTTAATTAAAGCAGATGCTGCCAGAACAGTCTCTTTGATGTATCTTGTCCTAGTTCATTAGCTGGCTTTTCTTGGTAAGTCATTATAGCTTTACTCATTGATAAGTAAAGGAGTAATCTAATAAATGGAAAATACTTGCATCTGTTTTAAGAGTTTTCATGGCCATAGTGTTCTCATTTAGATGAACAGATTAGGGTGCCTACACACAGAGACTCATGGACAACTCCTAGTAAAATATTTGTGTGATTAAATTGCCCCACATGGTATGGAGAGTACAGTATATGCAAGAACAGCTGCAATAAATTCTTCCTTTATTATGTCACAGCAATAATTTATTGACAGACTTGATATTGCAAAAACATGAAGAGTGATTGTGGGGAAATAAAACTTCAGGAGTTAAGAGCAAAGTGAGCAGCTTTTTTCTGAACTTTTCTTACAGCTGTACTAATACATTAGCAGTCTTGCAATGTTAGGATATTGATGCAATGCATGGCTCTGCTCTACAAGAATTTTTCTGAGGCAACTGTCTTAACAACTACAGTCCTACTACTTTAATAGGTATTTTTTTCAGAATTTAAATTTATAATAATCAGCACATAAAGAAGACAGTGAAAAATAATCTCATGTTTTGAAAACTTTTATTTCTTTACTTGATGGTAAAATTATTAAGTAATATGATAATTTTGCATTTATCATTCTCTTCCTTCTACTTGTGAAGGAAATTATTGGTGGCATGCTGGACTTGGAACCACGGCTCTGGAGAAAAGGAATCAGACAGAGCTTCGAGGATCAGAGCAAGAAGGTGTTGCAGTTTGCACAGTGGTGGAAACCATATGACTTTACCAAGAAGAAAGAATGAATGCATCCCTGCAGTCAAGGACCATATACAGGCCATAAATGTTTTGAATTCTATGTTAAGAATAACATATGTTAACATACATTAAGAATAACAGCAGTGTGTTCTGTATTGCTAATATATTTTAAAACTCAGGATATTGTTTAATTGCTGATTACCTGTTCCTGGTTTAGACACTGGACAATGTGGGTTTCATGAACCTACAGGCCTGACAAACCAGAAATGTACAGTGGTTTTAGTTTTTCAGTTTTTTAGCTGAGCCAAAAGAATAAAATCCATGTGGCCAGAAGGAAGATTCTGGTTTTGCTGTTTCATAATCTTTGAGGCAACTGATTTTTTTCTATATTGTATTCAGCATAGAGCCATTGCTCAATTATCAGTGTCTTTTTGTAGAAAATGGTGTATATTTTGCAAACGTTTTGATAAATACAAATACATTGTTGTAGAATGAAGCTGAACAGAAACACTTTTTTGATTTTGAGTCCTTGTATTCTTTAAGTTGAGGTCATTGGAATCATACATTCACATAGGATTTGGTTGATACACCTGCTGGTGCCCCCCGGACAAGAATGAATGCAGTATTTTGTACTTTCAATATGAAATAATATTTTCAAGCTTGTCTGTTACTCAGAGGATGATGAGACAGTCCATAATTGTGGCAAATGATAGCTTTAATGGTAACAGTTATTTTTGATGACAATAAAAAATAAAAAGAGAGTGGAAGAATCTTAATGGAAAACTCTCTGCTGTCCTGTGAAGAAAAAAATCATAGGGATTTCCCTATGTGACTCTTCTCCCCCAGGCATCCCCTCCAGTGTGGCAGGTGGTCCACCATAATACTTTTCCAATAAAAACTATATTGTTTTCATCAGGGCCTGCTCAAAGTCCCTGCTGGTTGTTCCTGCTTGTGATGCTCTTAGCACTGATTGGAGCATCAGAGGCAAGAGTTGCCCATTAATTGATTGTTAAGCTTTGTGCATGGATGTCACTGGGAAATGCCTGTCCACTATTTGAGGGACTACTGTCTACCATGTTATTCACTAGGCTTTGCTTTTTCTTCTGTGTAGAAGTTAGGAAATGGGATAGGGAAGCATGAGGGTAAAAAGGATGATTTCTTGCATCAGTGTGTTTCTGTGGGAAACCAGACATAGCAGGTGCAGAGCTGGGAGAAGAGGACAAGGACAGGAGGACATAGTAGAAAACATTGCCATAGTGTCCTCCCAGTGCATAAGGGAAGCAATGCAGACTTGCAAACAGAACACTGCAGTGCTACAGAGAAAGACTCCAGATGGCAAGTGAAAGGCCTGTAGCACAGGAGAGGTTAAGGCATTGTGTAGGTGTCTCAGTGTGCATCCTGCTGAACCATTGCTCTGTACAGTTCTGATAACTACTGTGAACTGTTCAGATTATGAAGTAGATCACTAAATATTACGGGGTTCAATAAGTGTTCATTTCTAAAAGGGTTTGCAACTTTCCTGAAGAGACAGGACTTTTTTATTCTTTTTTCTCTCAATTTTGCCAAAAACATCTAGTAAAGGTAGAAATCTACCATGTTGTGAATTGTTTTCTGCAGCATCTTTTGTAAGATGCTTTGTAATTTTGTGCCACTGCAAGAGAAATAATAAGCTATCGTGATCATTTCAGTGGTTTAATGTCTGATTTATACTATGTTTTAACAGCAAGTCATGGATAAAAGGGCAAGTTCGACTGTTCTCCAGTAAGTTTGGATCTTCTTTAGGCTGCTGGGGAAATTACAGAACAAATAAGACATGAAATAGTGGCTGCTGAGTCTGTCAGTGGTTTCAGGGAGGTGTGCTACTGCACCAGCATGGCACCAGTACTGCTGCTTCATCAAGGCCTGGCTGAGGTGTGAGCAGGAATTTAGACTCCAGAGCATTTTAGTCAATTATGTTTGACATCAGGTTCTCTAGAGAGAGCCGGGGTAGATGCTTAGTCAAGTGGGTCGTCTTCCTCAGGCCTTGATAACTTGATTCCTAGCCTGGGTTTGTCTTGGGGAAAATGAGCTAAACAGGCTCCTGTGAGATGTTCACTTTCTTGTTTGCTTTTTCTCAGGCTGTACTGTTCAACCTCGTATTCCCAGGGCTTGCGTGATTGCTGTAGAAAGCTGCCTGAAGCATGAGGCAGCTTTCATATTAAAGACACACATTTTGAAGTTATTATTTTTGCTTAAATTGAAGGAAAGCACCACTACAATAGCTATAAAATGAAGTAAGTGCAAAAGCTGCCACTGTATCATTATATTCTTAAAGTAAGGCTTGCTGCTAGTTGCTGGTGTTCTTCAAACAGGTAGCTCTCATTTATTATAGAGTCATAGTATGGTTTGGGTTGGAAGAGACCTTAGAGCTTATCCAGTTCCAACCCTGCTGCCTCAGGCAGGGACACCTTCCACTAGACCAGGCTGCTCAAAGCCCTATCCAGCCTGGCCTTGAACACTGCCAGGGATGGGGCAGCCACAGCTTCTCTGAGCAAACCTGTGCCAGTGTCTCACCAGCCCCACAGTAAAGAACTCCCTAATACCTACTCTAAATCTACCCTCTCCTAGTTTAAAGCTCTTACCATTTGTACATATTCCACCCGCTTTTCCCTTCTTTTTTTGTTTTCCTTTGACATATGACTCTGAGGTGCTGCATTTAGTGCAGTTTTGGTGTAACAGTGTTGGCTTGTTGCTTTGTACTTGCTAAAATACCTGGGAGAGACCAATGTGGATTTTTGTTGCTTTGCTGTAAAATGAAAATAGCAACATTAAATCTTAGGTTTATTTGGTTGGGTTATACTCAGATTGTTCATGAATCTAACCAATGTATTATTCCCAGGGTCGTAATCAAATGTGATTTAGTGGGATTTTACATATTGAGTTAAAGTAACTTGGTTTAAATTTCATACAGGATTTGATTGGAAATATCCTATTAAAATAAACAGTAACTCTGATGGCAAGAGGTCACAAATCTCTTGCAAACTCTGAAAGAAGAAATATTTTGATGCATCCCTTAAAGGGTTCTGTCTTCGGTTTCTTCAGCATTTCCTCTCTTCTGCATTTGTATTTTTATCATTAAGGCATGTTTTCTCTTTCTAATTCCAGATGGATTGCTGGTTGAAAAGATGTGGAGACACAGGCTGCTGCAGTCTTACTTTAAGTATTGCTGTTTTGGAAGCAAGATCCTTAGTATCCTAGCTAAAAGTGCCATTTTTAATCCTCACAAATCAAGATGGTGTAATCCAGTATGAAGGAGTGTACTTGAAATCCATCCTTGCTGGCGTCATAATTCTCAAGTGCACATTGATGTAGCTGTGTGGTAACATTACTTTTCTGGATGTTGCATTTATGTTGTTAGAAGTGTGAAGGAAGGGTAACATGCTTCCTTCATTAAAGTCATGCTGCTACACCCCTTTGCAGAGAATTTGGTTCTAAAAGAACATTTAAGCTTTTCTTGTGTCCCAGATTGCAATGCCAATAATACAATAATACAATAAAACAGGATTGTTTAGGGAAATCTTTGGAAAAGAGTTGTCTGTCATTGTAGAAGCTGATGAATTTGTAGTTTTGAATGCTGTGTCCTGCTCAGTGATCAATCCTGCAGAACATCCCTTCTACCTCTGGTGATTCTGGTGGCTGCAGGATATCAAGAACTACAAACGTCATCACCTTCCTTGGTGTCCTGTGTCCTAGGCATGACCCAGCACTGTACACAGAGAGCTCAGAGTCGCATCACACAGCACAGAATGAGTATGTTGGTTGTGTCAGAGAAAGCACAGTCTGAGCTCTTGATGTGTGGATAGATGTAAAACATTCATTCCCCAGTGCTCAGGCTGTGTCTTTGTATGTGTGGTCTGAGTGCAGCTGGTGGCCTGAAATGTCTCTGGTGCATGATATTCACATAATACTCTGTGTTGACCTAGTCAATAAAGTAAATGGAGCTTTAGATAGTGATTCCTCTTATGCTACAGTAGCTGACCTGCTGGGTTAACTGAATAATTCACTAGGGTCTGGTGACTGTGTTGGTTAGAGACCAATACCTACTATTATTAATTTGAGTATATAAAACCAGTTTAACTTTGGCTGAAGGAAGTGCTTGATGGAGGTTTAGCCATCAATGTGGCTATGCCTATATTGTGTTTGTCTTTGTTCCATGTGGATGCAAGGAATCTTTCAAATGTTGCAAGATACCTTTGTGTTGAATGGTGATTTTGCAGTCAGAAATCGGAGCTTTCTTTTGCTTGGGTTTTCATTTCTAATCAGACGGGATCAGAGCACTGAACTTTAGTCAGCCAGCACAGGAAAGTTGATCAAAATCAATGTATTTCAGTGAAATGGCTCAGCTTTATTGAAACTACTTACTGAGCTAAATTTTTTGGCTGATGTTCTTAGCAATTCTTTGCTTATTATGAAAATTAATGTGGTGTAATCCTCTCTTTAATATTTTTAGCCAGTTGCATTTCGAGTGAGTGGTAAAGAACTACCTGTGTAAAGCAGATCTGGAATGCTTGAGGTTGGGTCCTAGCTTGGCCCATGCTGGTCTTAGGGCAAATTACCTACTTTCTCTGCCCCTTGCTCTTGGCAGACAGTGACAGGAACACCGCAAGCAGCAGCAGTTTTGAGAGACTTGGTTGAAGTTATGCACAGTAAATACTTGCAGGGATTTCCAATCAGGTTGGTTGAATTTTAAGCTATATACTGCTGGCAGTTCGTAAGAACTCAGGGGGGAGAATGTTATCTGTAAATACAACATAGGTTCAGGATTTTAAAAGCCCTAAAGAAGTTACTACACTTGTGAGAGCAGAGAGTAGAGAATTTGGCTGTTCTCTTTTACAAACATCACATGCTTCTTGAGAGATTGCTTTGAACTGGCTCTCCACTTTTCCTGATGTGTAGTCTTTTGTGGGAAGCTTTTGGGTTATTTTTGTTTTAGAGCAAGCCAGAAACAGATGATGTGGAATTCACCTCACATCTGTGTGAATAGTTCTTGTCTCTCTATATAGCTATTTGGAAGACTGTGGATAAATAGCATTTTACATTTCCTACAGGATGCGAAATCTTTTAAAGCTTTTGGTTAAAACTGAAAAACAGTGAAGTCCTCCATAGAAATCTTAATCCTCAGGACTTTCATTTTCACACCTCTTTGCAAACATTAATTTCTTATATCTGAAAGCTTTGACCAACACAGCTCCCTCTGACAGCTGCAAAACTGCTGTTGCTTTGAACCAAGTGAATTTACCTTCAAACCTGGGCACATCCCCTGCCCCAACCCAGTGCTTAGGCTTTGGGTTGCTGAGAGTGCCCAGAAGGTCCTCTGGGATCCCAGCTCCCTGACCACCACTGAGATTCCATTTACTTTAGCTGATCGCACCTTCTTTGAAGTGCTCCTTGCCCACAAACACTGTTTTAAATGATTTATGACTGCAAAGTCTTTTTATTTTTAGCTGCTGTGCGAAGCTTCCAAATCGAATCTTGGTGGGAACTGTGGTCTGTGATAATTTTATTGTCTTCCTCTCCACTAATGAAAAACAAGTTCAGTCTTGCAGTTAAACTGCAGTTGTCTTCCTTGGAACATTTCTGTACAAATCAAGCAGGAATACAGGTATATGAGAACAGTAATATGATTCTGCTGTATTAAATAATTAACCATTAAAAGGTCAGTGAGTCCCTGCCTAACAAAGCAGCAGTGCAAGAAAGCCTGGACTCTCTTGGCTTTGCAGATCCAGGATCTTAAGGCTTTCAGAGCAGGCTGAGGAATACTGTTTGGGAATGGCATGAGTGGGATGACTCTGCTTTGGAGCAGTGGAGTACACGACATCGCTGAGTCCTCCATGGCCCATGTTTTTTAGGGAATTTGTGCACTTCCTTTGCTTGACAGTTCAGTTATTTTGTCACAGGTGCATAGGAGTAGGAAAGAGGTATTTTTGTCACCAGTTCCAGTGGGCTTGTTACCTGCCGTTCGTCTTCCAATTTGAGGGTGCCACTAAGAATGCTTCTGCCTGGTACGATGCTTAGCATCTCTGTATGTGAATTCCTCTTAGTGAAGTAGACTGGCACTGCCTGTTCCTGGGTATCCTTGGATACCTTGTGCTGTTCCCTTTCCTAATAGGTGCGGGTCTTAGGGATAGGACCTGCTTGTTGGAGGCTGGATTTGTGGTTACTGATTGTCTTCCTCTTCTCAGAGAAGAGCATTATGGAAGAGAACAGGTCTTGGTGAGTAATTGTGTTTAGATTATTCCCTTCTTAGGGAGCGTGCTCCACATCTGGATCAGCCTATTAAAGATGTTTACTAATGAAGGCCTGGTGTGGTGACACAGCAGCCAATTATTTTTTGCACCGAGTTCCTGCTTGTTTAGTGACAGCAGGACTTTTTGAAACTTCAGGCCTGACAACTTTGTGTTAAATCTGTTATTTCAGTTCAGCCTTTAACAGCATGTCTAAACCCCAACCTGAATCCCCAAATATAATCACATTACAGACCAATTATTTTGCTTGCTGAGTCACTTTGTCAGTTTGACAGCATGCCTGGCAGAAAATTTCAATTCCTTTCAATTCTTTGATTGAAGAAATTAATTCAGACTTTTATTTTGTTTGGAGATACCAAAGTCTGACTCTCCCACTGACTCATAGTTCCCGCTGATAGTCACTGGCGTGGAGATACCTCTTTCGTGGTGAAGGTAATGAGCTGTCATGCTTCTGGGGAAAAATCCTTCCTATTGCCATGCCAGGGTGCAGGTCCCTGATCTCCCTGTATTAGAAGACCTGCTTCCACCTTGTTGCTTATACTAGCCAAAGTTGACTGTATTTCTCTCTAGCAGCCATGAATGGCCAATGACACAATTTGTCATAAAGGAGGGGTTGACCCTTATGAAAGATGTCTTCCTGATGGCTTGTTATTTAAAACAGGGAATGCAAAGATGTGTGATTGAGCTTGGGAAGGAATCTTTTAGATTTGATCAAGTGGTGTTGAATTTTTAAGTTAGCAAATACTCATAGTGTTTGAACTTAAGAATTTTTGGTTGCTCAGAAAAGTTGGGTATCTGCAGCTTCTAGTGAAGCCTGAAAACTGTTAACAGAAAAATACTGTCACTGGTCTCTCTCTGGTATGTTTTTCTACTCATTGTAATGGGAAATTAATAATATTGGCATTGGCGTTTTGAAACTGTTTCTCAAATACAACAAATATATTATGGTTTAGAATTTATGAATATTGCATTGCTATCAGCACACTGCAGACCAAACTGGCTGTTGTGCTGGCTATTGCCCAGCCGTGTCACTGGGCCACCCATGCCATAAAGAGTTCAAGCTCTAGCAAAAAAAATAACCCAACAAGAACACAGAGCAGAGGAAAATTTATACTTCTCACTCCTTTTTGCTAATGACCCAATGATTAGAGGCTGTGGAGGTTTTCTTCTGGCCACTCTGCAGTCCTTCCTGCTAAGGTGTAGTCAGTACAGGGTAACTTTTAATGGGAGGGGTGATGATCCACTTCTACATTATGAAAAGAAAATGATTAAAGATATCTGTAAGGACATAATAAGAATGTGTAGAGATAAAATCGGAAGGGCTGAGATGTGAAGTGGATCTAGTGACTTATAGGGTCATAAAAACCAGAGAACCTTCTACGCTTACATTAAGAGGAAGGCAACGAAACCATGGCACCAGTGCCGAGTTAGGAAGAACAGCAAATAATGGAAGATGTATAGACAGATTAAGTAATTTTGGCTTCTAACTTTGTAAAAAGGCTTAATTTGTCCAGATGATAAACACAGTTAAGTTTTCAAAGGAGAAAATAGTGGTCAGGAATGAGGAAAGAAGACGTCGAACAAACCTTGGTAACTTGCTTGCATGCCAGTCTGAAAAAGGAGCAAGAAGCTGAATGGTTCGGACTATTTGGGGAGATGTGAAAATGCTGCTACCACAGCCTAATAGTATAATATACAGTTGCAGTATGTGTAAAGTTGCCTAGGCCAATGGACCATAGCTTGATTCCTTTGGTCAAGAACGTTTTAAAACAAAGAAATAGCAACAGTAACAAAAAAATTAAGCAAACTTTCAAAGCAAATAAATTACTTTACATTCTTCCCATGGGATTCTTCATTCTTCCTTCTGTTTATCTTTCCCTCTGAGCAAAGCTTGCAGTATTCCCGAGTTTACTGTCATTATGCAGTCCAAGTAAAATGAATTGTGAAAAAATATGCTCAGATGGAGCCTCACTGCCAAGAAAAGTAGTGTAATTTTCATTGTCCTCCTGGTGATTCGGCAGGAGAAAGGTTGTTCTGAAGTGCACAAAGGCTACTCTTTGTGCTGGGTAATTTTGCACCCTCTTGTGGCCATGAGACTCCTTTTTTAGTCCTAAGTTCCCTGAAGTAGATAAATCACACATCTGCAGAAGCAAAATGCTCAGATCCTGAAAGTCATCTGTGTGCCCTCTCTCTCTAATCAAGTAATCCACATCAGTTTCCAAGAGGTTATATCCAAATAATTTTGTGCTTTTACAATTTTCTTCTCTTTCCTTCCACAGTGCTCCCACATAAATCTCACCTGTGGTGATTTATGCTGGCCAGCTCCCGTAGGCAGGCAGGCGTCCTATAGGGCTGCCTTGTCGCCTTTGACAAGCTTTGGAGTATCACAGAAAAACGGTCATTGGGAATTAAAAAACCCGAGCTGTGGTTCTGTGTCTGCATCTTCAGACATGTTCCTTCTGTTGGGACAAGCCCTGTGAGAGAGGAAGTTGCTTTAGTACTGAAATATTGTATGTGTTCTTTCCAACGCAAGAATCAGTGACAGGTAGCGCGGACCTGAATAACTCAGTAGTTGTCTATGTTTCCCACTAAATGACAGAGCTGCTTGAAACTTTGTACATACAGTGTCCATATGTGGAAGGAAACTTCTTTCAAATGCCCATCACCACCTCTGGAAGAGAACCTGATGTGCAATTGTGGATGGTAGGTGCATTTCAGACAAAACACCTCTTGAGCCTAGTTTTTATGACAAACAATTTACCTTTCTTTCTCTGCAAAGCCACTGAAGACAGTGTTACCTGTGCTGGTGGGTAACCCTCAGCCTTCGTTTCTTCTATAACTTTCAGAATTTTCTTGGAAATGAATTCTGCAGTTTCCTTAAGAAAGGTAGCAAAAAGTATAGGCTTTTCACTGCTCGGTGGTGAGATGCAAGGAGTAGAATATGTCACCATAAATTTAGGGGAGTGATTTAACACTAGTACAGAGGAGGTGTTTACTACCTGTTACAATCAGTACAGTGAGCAGAGTCAAGAGTGTGATTCAGCCCACTGTGTGCATGTGATATTTTTGGGACGAGTCAGTGGACTGTAAGCTGCATCCTGACTGGCTGTCCGTGGGCTGTAATGAGAACTTGAAAATCTTCCTTACGTGTAGACATCTGCATTATAGAAACTCAGATCCACAAAGGCTGGATTGTAGCCTATATTTCCATGCAAAAAAAATATAATCATGATTCTGTTCTACTATATAGGTGTTATATCCTATAGAATATAACTTTACCACCATGAGTTTTGTAACAGCCATCTGAGTAGGATTGGATGTTCTTGTTCTAAGATACTGTTCAAATTGTGTCTTCTTAAAGATGGGGAACTTTAATATGTTTAATGTTTATTGGTATATTTTAATGTTCTAATGAGGGATGGGGAGTGCAGGGAAAACCAAGTGCTCCTCTTGCTGAAGGTGCAGGATCTTAATTGAGACCAGCCCCTACTAACTTAAGGGTAAATATCCATATAAACCAGTGATTATATTTCAGAAGTCAAAGGCATTGGGCAACATCCCAGGGACTTGAAGAAGAAAACATGTTTCAAAACGCAGACTAAAGAGAAACCAGGTACCTATACTCTTCTAACCTGTACCTTGGAACTGGAAAGAAAGCAAGTAAACATCTAAGGGTGATTTACATGGGTAAGGAAAAACACCCAAAGGATTTTGGAAGTTTTTCAAGACTTTTTTTTTTTTGAATGCTTACAGAGAAAGCAATAGATATGTGTGGAATTTTAATAATTCTGTAACTTCCTTATGCAACCTATGAGGATAATGAAAACTGAAAAAGTTGGTTCATTCCATTATTCAGTCCATCTCCTTGGTCTTTTATAGTAGTGGAATCCAGATTCCCATGATGCTATTAAATGTCACATGGTTGTTAGATTTAGGATGCATGATTTGTAAAGCCTTAGCACAACCCTGAAAATGTGAAGAACAGCAAGGAGTTAACTTTGGCAGAAAGGAGGTTGTTTTGAACTTGTGTTCAAATCCTCAGTCAAGACAAAGGACCTCAAAGGACCATTTTGCTCAAGATGCGATGAGGTACTGTGGGTAGCAACACGTGATGCTACTGGAAGGTAGTTCTGCCATCCTTCACATAAAACCATGATGACATACTAGAGGCGATAGAAAATAATGAAGGATTGGCCAGAAACAGTCACATCCTCCTCCTTGTCCCCCTGCCCTTAATGAAAACAACATGGGAAAAGCAGCATGCCCTTTTGTGGCTTTTTTTTCCCTGATTAAAGGCCGGGCTGAGCTCTGTCCCTGACCACCACATCTATCCTATCTTCTTGTTAAATCCTTTCCTGAACCACCTCATCATGCTGCATGTCAGAGCTGTGAGGTCCAAGTACCAGCAACTGGAGAAGGGACTGTGGGTCCCAGGGCCTAGGGGTTTAGCTGTCATCAACTGGAAAGACCTTGTGTATGAGAAACCTACATGCCAGCAACTGGAAAAGCATGACTGTGTTAATATTACCACAGTGTATTTAATTCTGTGTCCATAGTTTGCCACCAAACTTTGAGCTGGACTAGCTGGAGGAGACTTGAGGTCTGAGTTGGGGACTGGGTAATGGTTGCGGGGTCTGGGCTTGGATGTCAAGCAGACTGAGAGCCTGTGCTGATTCTTGAGGGGTCAGTGAGTGTAGGGCACCTGTGAGATTCATCAGTGTGTGTGTGTGTCTGTTTTGCTAGTAGCAGCAGCCTGGGTGAGCTGGTGGGTAGGAAGAGTCCCGTGTATGGTAACGGGGGCCAGGCTCAGGCATGAACATCAGGTGGAGTCAGGGGCTGTGCTAACATCTGAGGGATCTGTGAATGTACTTGTAAACCTGGCAGCAAAGGCATGTGTGTTCTCATTAGCAGGCTTCAGTCCAGAGAGGAGGGGTGGGATTGAGCAATCTGTGCCTGTGTGTGAGCACTGTTAGTGGCTGTGGGGATGCTGGCAAAGGCTGTGTTGTCTGTGGCAGTCTGCATGACAGCCTGTGTCAGTGTCCTGTATGTGTGCCTGGGATACCCTCAGCCCTGCTACTGGCCAAACCTTCAAGCGCCTGAGATATTTGAAGACTACTTTGTAGTTGCCTGGCATACCAGAAGGCTCCAAGTATAGGGTATCAAAGGCATGGACTTAATTGACTCTTTTAAAACAGTGGCCATATGGTATCCTGCTTCCCTTGGCTGCAATGACATCTGCTAACAATAAAACAAAAAACAAAGTCATGTCAAAGGTCATGTGTTATTTCCCTGAGTTTCAGAAAACACACTTTCCTAAAGCTCCCACTGCACCACATGCAATGACTCATTGCCTCTGTTTATTCCTTAATTACAAAGCACCCATGTGGGGGTCTCAATTTTATGGCAACAGATCTCATTGCCATCACTTTCATAATGACTCTGCTTCATGGCATGGGATTAGGCTCAGGGCAAAATGTACCATGGTGTTTCCAGTGATTGAAACTTCTGGCATCCACAGCTTCAGTACCACCTGACTCACAGTTGAGGAGAAATGAGTGGAAAGTTCTGGGGATACTGCTGTAGATGCCAAGCAGGGGAAGCAATAAACCTGTAAGGTTTAAGGCAGAGCTGAGTGATGTATGGTGATGCAGCCAGAACCACATAAAGCGAAAGGCCACCACTTTCAGGTACATTCCATTATCGTGCCCTTCCCATAATGCTGCTGGACTTGACTCTTGAAAATAATACTGGTGTACAATGTGTAATTTGAAAGCCATAAAGAATTGTAATTATCTAGTCGAGTGATGTCCAGCCTTCTGCTGAAACCTGCTTAGTAAAATAACCTTGTTTTTCTGGCTGCCTCTAGTTATAGCCTAGCCTGTGCTCCTACCTGTGACAGAGCCAAGATGAATAGTTTTGGTGGTGATACTGCTTCTGTGATAGGAGGTCCTGCCAACCTGAAAGAAAGTTAATCCCAAAGAGAGGCATGGCAAAAAGATGAAGCTGGTCTCATAGTACTGAGAAAGCTAATCAGAGGGGACAAAGGAGCCCCTCTGAAGGACCTGAAAACATGCTGAGTGAGCTTGTGCAGAGAAAGTACAAAAATGGTGTGTGAAAATAAGAAGGAAAAGGGGAAACTGGAAGAGCAATTCAGAGAAGCAGCTGAGGGTGAATGCTTTCCCTTTTAGTTTCACTCCTGATCTGTATGAAAATTGGAAGAGACAAAAGAGTTTTGAACACGCCTGTCATTCCTTCTAATTTGAGTTAAACATTCTTCTGCAGAGTCCCCTCTCTTCTGGATATGCTTCTGGGAATCAGTGTGCCTAACTGAGGTGGCTTTAGTCCTTGCAGAGAAAACTGCAATTACATTAAGTCTTCTTGCTGCCTTACTACAAGCAGAAGGACATGCATTTGGGGTAGTTGCTGAGCTTGTGAATTCCCATTTTTGATGCTTTTGGTTTCAAAGGTGGCATGTATTAGCATTGGATAATTAAAGTGTTAATTAATCTGTACTTACAGATTATAGTGCCTCTGAAATGCTTTTTCTCCACCAATTAGTGATTTTAATAGTGGGGTTGGGTACAACAAAGGCTGCCTTTCCCTGGCAGTGAATACTTTCTAGCTTCCTTTAAGGTGATTTTCTGCAAGAAAAATCTCATTTTCTTTATGAGAATCTTATTTGGACAACCTTTCTTTGTGAAATTGAACTATGAAGAGTTTCTTTAGACCCTTCACTGAAGACTGCATAAAGAAATAACTGGCACGTTCAGCCCAAGGACCTGGAGGTGACTGTTTTCTACCAGCCTTTTAACCAAGCTGCTGTGGGTTGCCCAACACAGAGGCTGCAGCCCAGCAATACTTTATTTTCCTGGCAAGTCCATAGACAATACTAGCTCTCAATTTGCTTTTCCCGTGCTGTTCAGGACAGCATCACCTAACAAGGACTTACGGTAATCTATCAATTATGTTTTTATATTAAGAAGCTTCAGCACATCTTGATCTGTAACATAATTTATTCCTCCTGTGCAAAGGATTAATTCAGGTTCTTGTAGCTGTTGTGGCTGCTTAAAATATATTACTCACTGTATGAAAATTGATGCTGGAGGCCCATGACTCCTAATGGCTGCTCTGCAGCCATTTGTGGTCACTGGTTCACTGCTATTATAAATGTTGTATTTTGGAGGTATTTCCAACTAGCTCGTTGAAAATTGCATCAACCTGATGTTCAACATTGAGGACATTGGTTAGAAAAATTATCCAGGAATCAAAAAAGATACAGATGCTTTAGTCAAAGGTAAGCTCTCCTGAGACATAACATTTCTTCTCATAGCTATTGGAGTTCACATGAAAAGCCTTGGGGAGGGAGGGAAGAACAGAAACCACACAGCTGCCTGATGTAGTTTGAGGGTCTAGGTAACTTCCTACACTAGACACATAATGAGATTGTGCCTTGCCTGGGCATCTTACAGCCCAAAGAAAGAGAGGTGTAAACTAGTGAAAGAGGTAGGGGAAAACTGAGTTTTGTAGGTACCAGGCCAAACCCTCTTTGCTCAACTGCAGAATTGTTCTTGATAACCTGGAGCAATTCCAGGTGCTTTTATCTTTTACCATTGTTCTGTTGGTGTACAAATAGTGAAGTAATGGTCTTTAATCCCTATTAGGAGAAAGGCTTAATATAAATGGTCCTAACAGGTGTAAGCAAACCTAGCACAGTTTGAGGTAAGTGAGTAGTGAACAGTTTTGATTTATTTTTGTTTTAAACTTGAGTTTCTCAGTAAGAAATGTGCTCACTGAGGTAACTGGGGGTTTCATGCTTACTGGACAGCAAAATCAGTCTGCATTCCAGATGGTTCAGGATGTATGTAAAAGTGATGTAAGTCAAGGTCCCTTTACACAAAAAAAAAAAAGCCTGGCAGTACACTGTAAGGTGGGACAGATGAGCGCGTTGGAATTAGAACCTGACAGTTTGCTGGGAAGTTGCTCTAGATAAGGAAAAGGGCATGTCTCCAGGGACATCATATTCAAATGCGTATGAGCAGAGGAGGAAGAGGGTGGGAGAGGCATGCCAGCACTGGGCAGCTGTGAGAGGACCCTGGCTGGCCCCACCAGAGCAGCACAGGGTACCTTGCTGTCTTGCTCAGGGCAATGGATTACAGCAGTGACACATATTCCAGTAATTTCTCCTTGTTTTCTCTCCTGTCAGGTCATGGTTTTATTGCTTTTTTCCCCCTCTTACCTTCAGCACACTAACTACAGCTATTAATGAATGTGTCATGCCAGCAGGGCTCCTTCATTATCTGGGCTCCAGGCAGTCCAACCTTGATACCAGCTACTACCAGACTGCATCATGTGGAATTCTATGGGCTTTTTAATTAGTACTGGAAATACAAATGACAGTTTAGGTGGAGATATTGATCCTGAACTTTGCATGGGGAGTTTTCAGCCCAACACAATGACACTAGCATCAGAAGGGTTTTATGTTCTTTCTCCCTGTTGCAGTTATTGGGAGATGATATCTGAAAGTACTACAAGGAGCAGAAAGAGGTGTAATAAAGGCATCAGTTTAGGTTTAAAACATCTTCTGTACCTAAATGGAAGACGCAAGATGACACTAAGTAATATTTAGGCCTATTACCTTATTAGACATGACAGAGGTGCATTTAGACAAATCTGTATGAGCAGACAAGAAATATTTAGAGAATAAGGGAAATTGGGTGCTTGGAGTAGTTGTTTTTTGACAGTCCTTTTCAGTGAACTGGGAAAAAAATAGCTGCACAATGAGACTTCGGAATATGTACTGCAACTGCAGTTGAGACACAGGTTTTAGCAAGAGAATGAAATTGTAGCACTATTGGTGTCCTGTTCTTGTAAAACCAGATGTTACCTCCACAAATGTGGGGCTTGGAAGCACAGTGAGAACAGCAAACGGTGCTGTCTGTTTTCTTGACACTATCAATTTTCTATACACTTTTTAAAATATATTTCAAAATCATGCCAGAGGGAAGAAGAATGAGCCTTGTGATGCTTTGTTCTTCCATTAAGATTCTCCCACAATGCTACTACTGCAGCTTGGTACTGGGAAGCTTTCTAAAGGTGTCCTTATCCCCTGAAATGGCAAAAGGAAACCCCATCCTCCTCCGACAGCACCAGATGCATTGACATCACAGCTTAGATAGAAAAACTCCTTTGATAAAATGTTCTGGTTAAAATGTGTTATTGAATGGCTGTAAAGAGCAGCAGTACTGGAGCTGGTCTTCCACAGGCCAGTGAGCAGGTAGCCTCCCTAGAAACGTCCTTTCATCTCCTTCAGCAAGGCCACCTCCAGGTCTTGGCAGGGGATCAGCTCCTTCACAGACACACAAAGGAACCCGCTCCAGGTGTTGGCAGACAGGCATGGACGGTGTGATGTCCCTTCACTCTTCTTTCCTAAGGACAACAGTGTTCGTAAGCCACATAAGAGACTGAGTATCCCTAAATCAGCTTCTGAATCCTGCACAGAGAAGGTAGCTGCACTCCTTGGAAATAGCCCTGCAGGCACTGTGGTTGGTGAAAAAGGGCAAAAGAAGGAAATCTCCAGTACATCAGTGAGTGCTAGAAAGCACGGATCTGAAGTCCCAGCTGAGGCTGATCTTTACTTCTGCTAGAAAATCCAAGGTAAGGTATGAAAGGAACATAAAAGGTAAAGAATAGAAAAGAAAAAACAGAGAAAATATTTAGGCCAAAAGAAAAGAGGGACAACGCTGATTTGCATCAGTAGAGGTTACAACCCTGTTATAACTAACGAACTTTCCTGAGGTAAAGAATTGCATTGAAATGACACGTGACAAGGGGCAAAATGTCTATTATAATCTCATTTAATAAACTGTTCAGCCTGCTTAAATATGCTTTCTATCTGCTTGTCTACTGGAAATGTGCTTTTGCAATTCATTAACCTCCCTTCTAATTACAGACATGGACAGCACTCTGCTATGACCCCATAGAGCTACAACACAAGAAATTTTGTTCTATTGCTCAAAGTACATGTTTATTTCTGCACAGGGGCACAGAAGGGTCAGAAAGATGTAGCTGTTTGTACCCGCACTTGGATTTACTGCAATAATTACTTGCTTGTTCAGATTAGCCATTACTTCAGTACAGATCTTATTACAGGTCAAAGACACAACAGTGGAAGCAAAAACAAATCTCCGACCAAAATAAAAAATAACAGATAACATCAGATACAGTATTTCTACTTCAAGGAAAATATAAGTAAATACTTCATTAAAGCTGTCTCAGAGGAAATGAGCAGGCTTGGAAGAGCTCTGAACTTCAGGGACATTTACTCAATGTGGAGCCAAGTTCAAACTTCTGCCGCTGGAGATGCGTTATAGTTTCTCTGAAGGGAATGTGGTGGGCTCAGAGGATGAGAATGCTGATAAGTACAAGAAAGCTTCCAGGCTGCAATGTCTCCCAGTGCAGCTAATTTTCCAGCTTAATCTGAAGTCCAACACTTGCTACTTTTAAGGAGGAAACCAAAAACTTCGCAAGGCAGTTTTAGGGATGACTGCTGTCATGGAAATAGTTTGAAATGCCCAGTGCCTAGAGATGAGTTCATGGTATCCGACATGCATATTTTGCAAAGCTTTGAAGACTGCTCTTTTCCAGATTAATTATTTCAGTTTATGTGATCTATAGGCAGATTTAAAGCCACTCATTTCAGAGGCTGCAATGCGGCTCCTACCACATGTATTATGTGGCAGCGATGTTCTAGGCTGCTAATGCACCGAGGGAACCAAACCTTGGAATGAAAATGGAGATCAAACTGATCTGTGTCTTCTTTCAGTACATTCTGGGTAAGCACTAGGAAAATTTACAAGGTGTTTTCTATCCTGCTTTGTTTTATGACTTGTATTTATTCTCTCACTCCAAGAAAGGTGTTGCAGGTGTTGCACCCAGCTGGGGGGACAGACCTATGATTTCTAAGTGCACTGTCACTTCACTTAGCATGTGAAAAGGATGCCTGCAAATGTGTGTGCTTGAGTTGCAACAGATTAGAGCATGGAACATCCTTCTGCTCCTTGGTTGCACAGTGTTAAGTGCCACAAGGATCCTGGTCTGTTACTGGGTTTCTGTCACCAAAATAGACAGTTAAAAGGCGACAGAGTTCCTTTAATAGTACATGTGCTATCAGACCCAAATAATGAAGTGTAAATGCTACTCTAAGCAGCTTTCATAGCCATACTCTTGTTCTTCATGTGGCCCTCACAAGGCTCTCCATGTGGCCTTCACAAAGCATGAATGAGAAGAGAGGTTTGAGAGGCAGCAGGCATTATACTGCATCTTGGACAGAAAGAGGATCAAGCAGAAAGTTCTGCACAAAAATCTGGTGTAGAAGTGTGGGAGCAGTGGGAAAGCAGTAATGAGCAAGGGCTGAGGGCAAAAGTAGGTCTGTGTCTTCGCAGACTTGCCCTGAGCAGGTATGAACATAGCACTGTCTCTGTTCTGGACGGTGTACTGGACAGCTGAGATGAGCATGGTAACACTGCTGGGAGGGGATGGCTGTGGATTCAGGCTCAATGCCCTGTTAACCACAACAGCAGAGCTAGCTCATGGCTGGATGTCTATGGAAAATGTGCCACTTTGCTCAAGGAAATGTTTCCACTTGGTGCATGTCTAAGCTCTGTGGAGACCTTCATGGTTTATACTTCACTCACTGGAGTGTAAATGGCACCATTGAATTATCTTTACTACCTATTCCCTCAACAAAGATTTTAGCTTGAGGATATTTCCTGCTGCACTTCTTCACTACAGTGTAACTCCATTGGCAGTTCTCTGATTGAATCAGGTGCAGGTGAGGGAGGAAGTGTTGCTTTCAGCTGGAATGGTGTTATCCCTTGGGTAAAATTATCAAGATCCCTAATTACTCACAGCACGCAACAGGAGATAAAGAGGATAAAGGTGGTGGTGTATCTTATAGGCAGCAGGAACCTGGTAGAAAGAAGACAATAGGGATGAAGGGTTGTGTGATCTCCTGGTCTGAAGAGTGGATAGTTCATGGATAATTGGTCACTCATGGTGAGACAGGACTTTCTAAGCTTGAGGTATCAATTGGATTTCCTCATAAGAGTAGCAGCAATGATAAAAATTAAGAGGGTATAGTGGGGGGGGAGGTATGAAACTGGCTGATGCTTTACAGTGTGTAGTTATATCCCAGAGCTGAATCTTGGGTCTGTTTTCTGTCTTGAACATTCACAGCTTCTCCTGTTTCCTCTCTGTTGACCAGTCTGAGCTCTACCCCCAAATATCCTGACACTGCAGGTAAGAGGATATGGATCCTGGATGCAAAAACCCACTGTTCAGCTGATGTTTTTGTTGCTTCCTTTTGGCTGCCTGAGAATGAGGCAGGCGAGGCAGTGGCACCAGGTCAGTGGTCCGGTGATGTTCTAGCAGGAAGCAGTGAAAACAATTCACACTAGTAATTAACTCTGCCTGGGGGGGAGGAAGCAGACACCTTATGTGTTTCTGTATCTTCAGAGTGAGGAGCTAGAAAACAAACAAGGAACTAACCTCAGCTTTATGTTACCCTCTCCTGTCTCTTATTAACTTTTAACCCTTCTGGAGCACTGCACCTCCTTCTTGAGTCAAATAAGACCTTTCCAGCATTAGGACTAAGGCATGGTCTGGAGTGAAAATGCTGGGATCAGTACCAGCAGTTAAATTTGTATTGCTGGGGTGCAAGGCCAATCAGTACTTTTGCATAAATGCACTCACACACTGAACTTCCCTGAGTATCCAGTGATGTCTCCAGCATCCTTGCTAATGAGCATTTTCGCACCTCTGAAAGCTCGTTCTCTTCACCCCCTCCTTTTTTTCTTCTGTTACCTTGCAGTCCTCCAGTCTGGCAGGGAAGGTACCAGCTTGCAAACTCAGAATGAATTTTTCATTATGTTAAATTGGAAAGTTGAAGTTTGAATTTCTCAATGAGTCTGCCAACTTCTTAGCTGATTGGCTTTGACAGCCAGTAGTAGGGTCATGTTACGTGGCATATCTCTTACTGGAAGAGAGAATAGCATTAGACAGCAGAAGAAGTGAAGACAGGATAGCCAGTGTAGAACAAAGAGGAGTTCTGTATTTTTGCAAACATATAAACAAAAAAGTATCACAAATCACAATGATAAAAAAAGTCTTTGAAAACAGTGCAGGTGCTTAAGATAATCAGAAATATGGTCTTCCAGTAACTTTAAATGGCACGTTATCCATCACTGCTATGACCTCAGCATCCAGTTCACAGACATCTTTGACCTCTTGAGTAGTTATTATCAGTTCTAGTTATTTACTGCTAATACACTCTGAATTTTTTTCATGTCCCCTCTAAAGTAACTGTCCTGGGTTCAGCAGCAGCAATCATTTTTCTCTTTTTCATAGTAACTGGTGCAGCACTGTGTTTTTAGTTTTCGGTTTGGGAACAGTGCTGATAGCACCAGTGTTTATAGTTATGGCTTAGAATGTTTAAGCTGGCCGAGGACTTTCTGAGTTTCATGCTCTGCCATGGAGGAGGAGAAGCTGGGAGGAAGCAGAGACAGGACACCTGACCCAAACTGTGGTATTCCATATCACAGCATGTCATGCCCAGGATGTAGGGAAAGAGAGCAGAGACCTGGAAGGGTGTGGGGGGGTTGCACTGCATAGTGGAGCTTGGTATGAAGTGATGGGGGTGCACTGCATGGCGGAGTTGGTATCAGGTGGGGGGGGGGCACTGGGTAGCGTGGCTTGGTATCAGGTGAAGATCTGTTGTATTCTCTTTCCTTGAATGTCTCTTGTATTATTATTGGTGGTAGCAGCAGTGATTTGTGTTATACTTCAGTTACTAAAATGTTCTTATCTCAACCTGTGGGAGTTGCATTCTTTCGATTCTCCTCCCCATCCCCCCAGGACTGGGGAAGAAAGAGGGGGAAGTGAGTGAGCAGAACCGTGTGAGGCCTTAAACCACGACAGTAATTTTGACTTTTACCTAACCTTTCCTAAGATTCCCACCCCCCAGGAGTGGTTGGAACCATCTGAGCACAGATTTTCTTCCACTGTGAGCACTGATGTAAATAAATAATTTAAAAATGGCCACATCTGCTATGATATTCTTTTGTACAGTCAGTTGGCCCTGCAGATTTTCTGACAGCTTCTGAATCTTTGATGTGAAGAAACATTATTAGTGTTAATTCCCTTTGCCATTTGTTCCTCAAAGTGCTTTTTATCCTGCTGTGTTTTTACATGCAATCTGCCACCAGATATGTTATTTCTATTTTTTCCATTTGGCCACAACTTCAGCTTTCACTGTGTTGTGCAGACTCACCTTATGGTTTAACACTGCCTGTTTCCTTTTACCCTTCCTCAAGCTCTTGGTTGTAAGCTGTGTGTTCCTGTGCTCTAGTGTTTCCTTTGCAGACTTCCTTTTGTCAGGAAGAATGGAGAAGGACCTTCTGCAGGGTCTGTGTCCATGGTTTGTCTGTGGACAAGGGGCAGAGAGAGACAGCAGCTCTTCTGAGCACTCCTGAAAACTTGTGACCAAAACCTGCAGCATCACCTCAGCCCTGAGATGGCTGAGACAGATGAGCATCCTGCTGCCTGCCTCGGGCCACCAAAAGTATCTATTACTTTCTATTAGGTTACTCAGAATATCTTTAAGAAATACCATGCTGCTGAAGAACATCATAACACAGTTACAGCTGCTGCCTGTGGAAGCAGCGAGATAGCTCAACAGCTTTCCCAGGGACTTGTCTGCCTCTTACCCAGCTGTTCCCACCTCATCCATGAGCAGAAATCCTGGCTGCCGCTGGGCAGGGAGAGATGCCTCCCAGAGAGCTGAAGATCTGAAGAGAGGGGAGGGTGCCAAAGTGCATTGAAATGAATTGGGAATTAAGTGCTTCTCTTTGAGTAGGAAATCTGCTCAGAAATGCCTTGCAGGTGGTGAGCCCTGAGGACTTTATAACCACGAGAGTTTTGCTGGTATTTCATACCAAGCAAAGCCATATCTATCCTGGCGCTGTGTATTGCTGCCAGCTCTGCTCACTTTGAAGAGTGAAAACAAGCCAATCTAACAAAAGAATTTTTCCTGGGGAAGAAATCCTTAAATCTTTCATGGATATGACCAAGGAAAACTTGATTTTTCTTTGAAGTTCGCTCTCCTTTGAGCAGGGTGCTCAGGTTCTGTGAAAAAGCTGCCTGCTGAGATGTTGTCTGGGACTGAACTGGTATAAAACTAGATATATTACAGTGTTACTGACCTAACTGTGGTGGCAAAACTCTTCTCTCAACTTGCCCTCTAAGTTAATTCTGAACACATTTCTCTCCTGATTTATGCTCTTCCTTCCAGTTTACGCAGTGACTTCTGTACTTGCATCAGTTTCCAGACACTATCTCATCCCTTCCCTTCCTTACACTACACAGATTTATCCTTTTGAGCTCTTCATTTGCACCTCCTTCTGATATTTTCTATGTTGTCTGGGAACTTTGGACATTTGAAGAATTAATCCCCCCTAAGTGCTGCCTGCAGTCTCTAAAATCTTCTTTAATAACATCCCTCCAGTCTCAAATCTGAGTTTTAGGTATTCTTTAAGCTAATATACGACAAGGGCCCGTTTGCTGATTTCAAACAAGGGAAGAAAAGAAAACCAACAATGAAAATACATCAAGCACAAAGGAATTCTTCTTGTAAGACTGGCTGTTGAAAGTACAAGGGCAAAAGGGAGGTCATGGAAAAGGAGAGCTTTTTTACTGTTAATGTGTATCCCTTGGTATAGCCACAGAAGGAACAATGCATAATCCCTCTTGCAGGGGGTATTGTGCCCCAGGAGCCTCCATGGGCACAGCAGGGACAGAGCTGTGCTGTTGAGCCCCTTTGTCCTGCAAGGATGTAAGCAGAGCAGGCAGAGGCAGCTGCAGCAGGGTTGCATGACGACTGCTCTTGAGCCCACTGAGAGGGTAGTTGCTGGGTAGCTTCCGGCAATTCATACTCCAGCAGCATAAGGTGATACAATCTTCATAACCATTGCTGCTTTCTGCTCCTGTGCCATCTACAGCAACTGTCAGGGTGATGAGAGGCACTGCTCTCTCACATCTCGTAACAGCAAGACAGGAAAATTGGCCATGTTTGCTGAGAATGAACTGGGACAGCTGAGCACCTTCTTGAAGTTCACTGATAGGAGAGCTGGGCATTAGACTGAGTGTAAAATAGGTCCTTGCTTGGCCAAGCAAAGTTGTGGCCAGAGAGCTTTTCTCTTTTCTGGACTGATGGCTCTTTCCTCCTTACCTCTGATGTCATCATTATTCCCTCTTGAGAGGGCTCCACCAGCCACTGCATGCATCCATCTTTCAGCATCTATTTGGGACACACTAGTGTATGAAAGGTGATCTTGATTTGGTGGGTATGTGAAATGCCTGTGGCATAAGGACACTGATTTCTGACTTACAGCTGGCGAGGACCACTAAGATGAAGCAGATGACATGTATTATGTGTTATTGAGTTTTTTTGTACTCACGTGGGAAACAAGTAATAACCCAAGTTTAGCTTTGTTTCCTTGTATCTCTTGCTTTGTCTCATTTATTATTCTGTTCTTATAATGAATTGTCTTGCCCTGACCAAGTCTAATTTCTACAGAAAATCTTGATGAAGAATGACCAAGGTAGCTTCTGGAAAGAAAGTCAGTAGCGTGGAAATGCCAGGCCAGGTCATTATTAATGACTGCCCATGAAATAAATAACAAGCTTATTAACTTTGCAGACCACAGGAAGCTAGAATAGACTGCAAGCACTTTGGAGGACACAGCTTGAGTCTGACAAATGGTCTTGTCATATTAGAAAAGCAATTTGAGAAAAATAGGATGCAGTTCTGCTGGGACAATGTGAGCTCCCACCTAATGCAGAAATAAGCAGTGCATGAGGAAAACGTGCATTAACATTGCTCTGCAAAGCGGGGCTGGGGGCAAGGCAAGAGTCAGCGGCGTCAGGTTGTCTCCATGCCAAGATATATGAACTGACTTACAGCCTTTAAGACAAATGGAGTGAACTTTGTTCTTAGCATGTGCGGGCCCTGCAATGATGCTCTGCTCTGCTGAGGGCACTGAACTTCCAGAAGGATGTGGCCCAGTTGGACAGAGTCCAACAGAAAGCAACAGAAATGATCAGCAGTGTGGAAAACGTGACCTGTGAGGGATGAGCGTGAGAGCTGGGACCATGTAACCGGGAGATGGGAGGACTGGGGAAAGGGAGTCATGGGAAGAGCAGTTCAGTTAGGGGTCTGCAGCCAGTGTTGCTATGAGTGGATGTGAGAAGGGCAGTGCAGGGAGCAATGGGAGAAAATCTATCCTGGGTTTTCCTGTCTCCTTCTTTACTGGGCTGCCTCCCTGCCCTGTGGAACCAGACTGGGTGCCAAGGTAGGCTGAGTAGGGTCAGTACAGGGATGGAGGGCTCTGGTGGCTGTATAGGAACACCTGTTCAAGAAGGAGATGTAAGGAATATGCTGGGGAGGTCTGAGAAACCATCTCACAGTAGGAATGCTGTCACCTGGGGTTTGCAGAGCATGAGAAGAGCAGCAAGTCCCTGTGCACATCATCACAAACAGCTTTGGCTGCTGTGGGGGGGACACAGGATAAGAACTTGCAACAGTACAAAGTATTGGTGCGCAGAGGAAGCAAATGACCTGGTTTCTATCTGGCCAAGACAAAGGTCAATGGATGAACGTTGCAGCAGGTGAAGATTGGACACTGGGGTGCACTTGATAACAATAGTTATACCTCCATCACTGGAGGATTTCTGGTGATGTTTGCGGAAGTGTGCATCAGGGGTGATTAGAATGCAGTGACTACTTTGGGGTAGGAATGCACTGCAGGACCTCCTGAGCGTCCTTCCAGACCCCTTTGCTCTGGCTGATTTTTGTGTAAGTGGCTCAGAACATGGAACCCACCCTCACTTTCAGCTGCTGAGCAGGGGCAGAGTCCCAGGAGCTGCTTTCTTCCCTGCAGGCTGCATGTGGGACCCAGAAGGGAGCAGCATGAGGGAAGAGCTTCATGGGGAGCAGAGCAGCTATCCTGGATGTGGCTCTGCTCCCTGACTCAACGTGCTGTCCATGCTCACCACAGGGACTCTGCAGCAAGGGGCTCCAGCATCAATTGCTGGAGGTGTGAGTGAATGGGCTGCGGTGGGAGGAAGATGGCAGTTCTCCTCCTCAGCCATGCATGATCAAGACATGTTTGTCTGTAAGCTTGCTGGGGACAGCTTTCTCTGGGCCCTCGCCTGGCTGCCTGCCTCGGCCCCGGTGCTACTGTGCTCCAGACAGCACAGCCTCCATCAGTGCCACAGAGTAGTGTGAAATGGCAAGTGACATGCATTTGTGGGAGCTTCACAACAGCAAATAGGTGAGGGGTGCTGCCAAAAGCATTGCTATAATGCGTTCATTTTCTTTGTAGCTGCAGGGTAAAGCTGGGGAGAAAAATGGAGAATATGTGCAAAGGCTGTTGGACAGCTGGGATCTAACTGTTTACACAAACTCTTGATGGGGAATGCAAGTAACCAGGGTCAAATATACACTACAGCATTTGTTAGATTAAGGATATGGAAACATTTGTTAGATCACGTATTATTACATGCCTTATGTTTTACTGTTACTGTAAGCCTGTACTGAATCAAATTTCCCAGCTCCTCTGCAAGTGGCCAGCAGAATGGAAGTACTAAATAATCCTGAACCTTTATTAATACAAGCTGGATGAGAGTTGAAGATAAGAAACTGTTGGACATCAAATTCCTGCTGCCTGGGGAGTCCTTTTCCTGACCAATAATGTGAGCCTAGCAAAGGGTAAATATTCCCCAAGCAGCAGTGAAGAAAACAAACAAGGATATAAATCCTGCCTAGCACTGACATGTAAGAAGTACCACAGAGCCAATTTTCTAGGGAAACCTGGCACTTCCCTCCAGCTACTGTATTGCTTGTGGAGTTGGGTGAGCCCATGTGTGCATGCTTGAGCTCGGGCACAGGTCTGGGCTGTGATTAGGAAACACCCTCTCGGACTGGCATCAGCTCTTTCCTAAGGTAGGGATGGGAGGTGAAAGGACATGCAGGGACAACAGGCAAAGGAAAGAGAGTAGAAACAGTGGTTTACTTGGGCTGAGTTTCTCTGCCATTGCCAGATCTGGAGTAATTAAATGAAGGCGCAGGACTTGCAGTGTTTGTGTGAACTGGAGAATGTTCACTTCTGTGCAGTAGTTCTGTGGAACTGGAAGGCTTCCCTACTCTGTGTGCCTGGTGGTGCAGCAGTGGTGAAAACCAGCATGGGAGCAGAGGCAGCAAATCTGCAATGCAGCAGTAGCAGCCAGTGTCGTGGCAGCTCATCCCCACTGCTCTCCTCTGATAAGGTGGTGGATTTTCCAGTTCAGACCATGTAAGTGCCAAGTAATACTGAGCCTCCTGGGAAATCCTTGTGCTGCCAGCAACTGCAAGGACTTGCACGTTTTATTTTGTGAGGCTGCTCTAAACCCAGAGAGCTAATGAGGAAAAGCTTCTTTGGACCTTGTAGGCAAGAATAAGAGGTCTGCTAGTGCTTTGAACACTAGGATAGTTTGCCACCCACAGCAATCTGTACAGGAGCTGGTTGCTGGAGGTGCCAGGTAGAAGTAGAATAAATCATCGAGAGTCATGATGGGCAAGATGGTTATGGCCCCAGCCTGGGATCACTGTGGTTGTTGCAGAGTGAAGAGTAGGATGACTGGGTGGTGGCTGCTGCTGGGGAAAGGTCTTTCTGCAGTTGCTACCTCCATCTTTCCCATTTCCTCTGGCAGAAAACGGAGAATTGTATTGCCCCATGCCTGTCCCATACTGTCATATTTTGCCGGTAGCAAGGTACGGGGAAGTGACAATTATTGTGGGGAAAAGTGTGGCCCCTGTCAATGCTCCCAAGTGTCCATCTGCCCTTGCACCAGCAAGAATAACAAACCTTCATCTATTCCTCTCTCTCCCAGCTCTGCCTCTTCCTGCTAGTCTTCTTTTCTCATGGTAAACATCAGAGCACACTATATCCTCCTTGGGGTCTAACAGTTGAACTTTGCTGTGCTGCTGAGGAGATTTGAGCCATCTCTGATATGTCTTATCAATGCAAGTTGATTTCCAGAAAAAGGATAAATCCCAAGGGTGATTTATCATTATGGTTTATTGTCACAACTTGTCTAGGAAAGATGTTTCCAGCACCTGGGGAAAGATTTCTGAAGCTGAGCTCTTTAATGTGTGAGACCAAGCATCACAGCATCGCATCTGAAGTGTGTCTGTGACTGTGCTTGTTCTTTCTTTCTTCCCCCTTTCTCTTATTTTTTATTACTCCTGATATATCTGAAGAAGGCATTTTCAGGGACTAGCATTTAAGTTCTGTGTTATCTCCAAGTGAAACTGAATGCCTTGAAATACCCTGCATAGTATATACTGTGGTTAATGCTGAAGGCTCATATTTTTGTCCTACATCCCCATCCCTTTCCTCCTCAGCCATCCCATGGGATGGTCTCAGATGAGACCTTCCTGACATGGTCTCAACCAGCCATTACTCACCTCCTGGGTAAGATGTTCTGGGGAGCCTCTACAGACATCATTTTCCCTGAGGCCCATCCAATACCAGGTGCATTAATAACTCTGCACTGACAGCTGTGTTCTGCTTCTTGAGACAACAAACCTCCCCCATGGATAAATCCTGGTAGTATGAGCAAGATCTCTCAGGCTGGAGGTGAAAACAAGAGAGGAGAAGCAGCACTGCTTTGCAAACACCACTTAGCCCAAGGGCACAGAACTACAGTAGGTACATTTTCCCATTTCCCTCTCTCTTGCACTCCTATAGGACCCTCCTCAAGTGCTTTTCTTGTCCTCCTGGTAACCCAGCCTTCTTTGCTGGTGCAAACTCTGCTCCTGCTTTTCCTCCCACTGCTTTCCTGAAGAACTCAGCCTGTTTCTCCTCTGGGGAGATGAGGCTTGTCCACCCTTGCAGAGGAGGTGCACCACTCTCATGTAGATGACCATGACTGTACTTGAGCTGCTGCATGGAAGGAGGGAAGAAAAAGAATTGTGACTCATAGCAATAGCTCCATGACTTTGTTACCTGCACAGTAAAGAAGGGTGCTTTTCAGGGCTCGGTCACCTCTACTTTTGACAGACTCCACCCGGGAGGATGCAAAGATGTAGCGACAGGAGACTGAAGAAAAGGAAAAAGTCACATCAGTGTTATCCAGGGGTTCAATAAAATTCTGTATGTTTTGATTGCATGTTTCTCTTTAAAAATCCATTAATACTGAAGTTGACACACTGCATGGTTTTAACACCGATCCACAAAGCCAACTATTTCCTAAGCATTTCCTTTGCATCCAGGCTGCAAAGCTGAGGTCCTGGACCTCTTCTGGAAGAAAATGAGGGGGCTGCCTTGCCCTTGTCTCCCCTTTCATCAGCTTGTTGTTCCCATGTGCCAGCAGTACATTCATTTCTTGCAACAACACAGAGAACATAACAGCTCCGAGCAGCATGGGAGGGGAGAGCACAGGCTTGATTTGCATTGATTTATGCACTAGGCTTTCCCTTTGTCTGAGGAGCTTTTAGCTAATAGGTCCCTCACTGGCAGGAGCCAAGGTCTAATTACATGATAAAATTGTGCAGATGTGCCCTTGGAAGAGGCACATGTTGTTAATAGAGTATTTTACCACAGTGGCTTCTTCCAATTTGGAGGGGGAAAAAGGTCCTCCTTTTCATGCATTTATTTTTTTATTCTTAATATCTTTTGGGCTTGTATAACTGTATCTCATGTAGGCACACAGTTAAAATGAAGGAGACCTCAGCCCCACTGGTAAAGCTGTTATGGCCAATATTTTTGGACTTGTGTTTCAAGAAATATGGCCTTTACCCTTCTATACCTGGCCATGGGTGAGGAAGTGACAAAAGGATCAAACCACTGAGGAAATTCCCCAAAGCAAGTGTTACTCAAGTGATGTGTGTAGTTACCATTTGTAGTGTTCAAAGTACTTCAAATACCAAGTGCAATCCTACTTTGAGGGGTGGGTAAAGATGAGGGGAACAGAGGATTTGAGAAGCCAACAGCTCGAGTATTTGTATGGGAAATTCAGAGGGTTTGTATCTTCATGTGTAGGATTACCCTATTTTTGTGAAAGATTTTCTGGGGGAATATCTGTGGATAAAATCCTTATTTCAGCTGCATAAAATTACTGGACCTGCAGGGAGAAATCTAGATATGAAAATTATGTTCTGGGAGGTGGTCCCATTTAGTGCTGCACTTTTATTGATGTGATTTCTCCTCTTTTCCTTTTATTTCCAAGTCTCTGGGCAAGGGAAAAAGCAGAAAATGTTGTAAGGGGGGCTGGATCTTGGCACATGCAGGGAGCAGGGGTCTGGATACCATTGATCTGGGATGACTGAGCAGCAAAACAGGGCCTGGGGACTGAAGCCCGAGCTCGGGCTGAATGTGAATGCAAATGCTCCCTAGGGCATCTCTGTCCTGTCTCTGGTGGTCCAAGGAAGATCGCTTCAGTCCTACGTAGGTGGTTTCCTAATTACTGGCTGTTTTCTGAATTGTTTATTCTGATGCATGAGGGACTCAACTGTGGAATGAATTTTTTCTACAAGCAGTTGTAGATCTGCCTTGGATTTATTTTACATATATATATTACATATGTAATACCTGAAACCTTGAAATGTAGTCAAGGTAATCTGTCACTCAGAGTGAATGAGTTCTTTTGTCTTCAGTCCATGCACTTTGGTGCTTAAACTAATACATGGATGGTCATTCCATCACTTCACAAGAGCAACTAATATTTGTGAAGCCCTTCTCAGTGAAGAACACTATGGAAGCTCCCAAAGCAAATAACTGGACCTTCTCGGATTAGGGTTTTAAGAGTGTAAATAATAATCAGATCAGGCACCAAACAGCTACCATTATTTGCAGGTTGTGACCAGTACTTGCTCTTGATGTCTATGACAGAGGTGAGGCAAGAGATGGAGTTTTGGACCAATGTGCTTGCAGAAGTTGAAACCAAACAGATAGGTTTAAAACCATGGAAGAAATGCCTATTCTTAACTCAGAAGGAATACCTTGATGTATTCAATCTGAACTGCATCCAGGTATAGGATATCTGGGGTTAAACTATGCCTGATCAGCATTTCCCCTGTTATCTGCTCCTGACAGAGGCCCCACAGTAACTCATCAGGGAAGTTGCTGATCCTGCATGATTTATCTTCCAGTTAGCTCACAGCTTCCCATGTGGTGTGAGTCCAGATCCCAAGCAAAGCTATTTGGTCCAGCCCGTTGTGCTTCACACCTTATCATGACAAAAGAGAGCTGAAACAGTGTCAAGATCAGGGCTGCCTTCCATCTCAGTTGTCCACTGGTGTGCAGTGAGAGCTTTGGGATCTTGATTTTAAGGCTGCTAACTGAAGGTATGAGTTTTTAAGGTGCTGCAACCTCAAGTACAGCAAAGTCCTTTAGCACTTGCTGAACTTTATAAATGAAGTCCAGAAAATTAATGCTGTGCTTAAAGGCTTTGCTGAATCAATATACCTTACAGCATCAGTTCCAGAGGTGGATGGCTGTCAATGACAGGGTCTGTTTCACAGTATATTCTCTGGATCATCATGACTGCCTGTGAAAAGCCCTTGAGTTGTCCCATCAGTGAGAATGTTCAGAGTGCAGTGGCTGGCAGAAACTGCCATGGTAATTATGAATGACCATGAATTATTTTTGCCCCACTCAGAATGGAAGGGGTTTTGTAATTCCACATGTGGGTTTCCTGTAAGAACATGCATTCTCTTCCATGAGTCTTCAATGTTAGGGTCACAGAATCACTGAATCATTAGGGTTGCAAGGGACCTCTGGAGGTCATGTAGTCCAGCCCCTCTGCCAAGCAGGACCACGGAGAGCAGGTTGCACAGGAATGCTTCCAGGCAAGTTTTGAATGTCTCCAGAGAGGGCGACTCCACAACTCCCCTGAGCAGCCTCTTCCAGTGCTCTTCCACCCTCAGTGTAAAGAAGTTCTTCCTCATGTTGAAGTGATACTTCTTGTGCTCTTTTTTATGACCATTGCTCCTCCTCCTGTCCCTGAGCACCTCTGAAAAGAGTTTGGCACCATCCTTCTGGCACCCGCCTTTGAGATAAGGCTTTGAGGTTAAAGTTAATCCTGAGAACTTTTCCCAGTGTATTTTCAGCATAAGTTGCTAGAGTTTTCATATGAGAAGTGATCTTTAGTTGAAGACATAGTCATGGATTTGCAGTAGGTGTAAATTGACATCTGGTCTCTGGCTGTCAGTAAATCTGCACTACAGGAGAGTCTGTCTCTTCCTTTATTTTTATAATTAGCAATTTGAATCAATGGTAAAAAGTCTCCAAAGATGGACCCAATTGCAGAAACATATATTGAGCCATGCTCCACAGGAGACCATTCTGGGTCAGAAATTACTTGATATTTTTATTAATGACTTCACAGTAGAAGAGTTTGCTTATTAAATTTATAGAGAGTTTGCTTATTAGATTTATAGATGGCATCAGCGTGGGAGATGCTGAAGACACAAGAAGATGGGGATAGAATTCAAAATAAGCAAAGTGTTACACTGACATGAGAATAGCCACCTTCAAGGAGTTGAGAATGACTGGTGAGACAGCAGCTCTACGGGAAGAGAGGTGTTGATCCCTCCCTTCTCTCTAGTGGGACATGTTAACTAAGCAAATAGAAATCTTCCACCTTTCTAGTATTGTGATGTAATGGTAAGGTCTCTGTTGAAATGCTGTTCAAAACAGGAGTGACCAGATGAGATCAGCAAAAAATGATGAGAAGTCTAGAAAACAGTGTATGCAGGATTAAGCCTTCAGAGTCAAGTGTCAGTGCCAAAGGAGGCAATGCCTCCATTTCTCTGTCATCCAGTGGTGTCCTGTACCCTGGGTAGAAATGGGCTGAGCTGTCTACTCTGGCTTTATCTACAAGACCAAGCTGTTCTATTTACAGCTTCCCTTCACTTCCTTCAAGCATACCTGGCTACAGGCAGACAGCACCTCTCTCCATCCTGGCTCCCATTGGACAGTCCTGCTGGAGCAGATATTCCTACTGTTTTAGCAACTGTTCTCTGGTCCTGATTTGTGAACCTCCTTTCCTGCTGATTCTGGCCCTTAACAGTAAAGAAGTGAAAGTTTAATTCCCACAGTATAAACAACCATGAGGCGAGAGCAAAATGATTTCTTTGTTACTGGCAGTGGTTTCTGCTTTCTTTCTGTTTGACAGGTTTCTTAATGATGTTTGAGCTACTTGCTGACCATCCTATGCAGGTGGAAATCACAATGAGCTCTTAATGACAAATAGACTCTTTATGTGTTTTCTGTTCTTGTGTGGGTTTGATGGACAGCAAGTAATTCTGACATTAATTTATTATAAAGGAAAAGGGTATGGAACCTCTGTAGCAATTCTGAGTGTAGCAGATCATGACCTGAGTGTGACACAACTGTTGTGAAAATGATGTGACCTGCATTGGAATGCTTAAACAGAAATGTCCATCCATGCTGAATAATCCTTTTTCAGACCTTGGCATTTTTGGTTCATCTTAGCTGGGATGTTGGGTACAGTTCTGGACAATAAATTCTAGGAAGCTGCAGACCTACTGATAGAGAAGAGCAAAAAGTATCCCAAATTGACCCCCAGAAGCTCCATACCTACAAAATGATGTAAGCAGTAGGACTGAAAGAACTGGGATTATTTAGTAGTAAACGAGACTGAAGAGGGGTTTCTTCATGTGTGTAAATGATTGTGAAAGGAAGACATGAATAAACTATACTATTATGAGCAAGAAAAAAGAGTATTACATTTCAGCAGGTGTTAGGAGAGTCAGTCCAACAGTAAGCACAGCTGAACACTAGACTGTCTTTCTTCAGGATCTGTCACAAGGATGATCAGGGGACTGGAGCACCTCCCCTATGAAGATAGGATGAGAAAGTTGGGGCTGTTCAGCCTGGAGA
>JASSUY010028916.1:43702-64602 GCA_032466535.1 Forpus xanthops
TTCTTATCTCAACCTGTGGGAGTTGCATTCTTTTGATTCTCCTTCCCATTTCCCTGGGACTGGGGAAGAAAGAGGGGCAAGTGAGTGAGCGAGCAATTGCGTGAGTTTGAAAGCCTTAAACCATGGCAGGGTTGCACGCATGGACGAGCTGTCTTGTTATGTTTTTTTGAGTTCTCTGTCTTGGCTTCATTTACAGACAGGATTGGTTTGTGACATTGCCTGGCAAAAATAAAGAGTTTTAGCATGCTGACTCCCAGTCAGGAATTAAGGACCAAGAGAAATTGAGAACTTCCACTGCAGGGCAATAAAGTTTTCATAAGACTGTGCTAAATCAGTATTAGTCACCATAAACAAAAAGTACAATGAGCGAATAAAGAATAAGGCTATAGAAAGAAGACATGCATAATTCCTAAAGTTAGTTCTATTGTTAATCCTAAGTAAAAATATGAGAAACTGTAAAAACTGTGATTTATGTGTTGAAAAGCACTAATGATGCTAAGCCTAGTAGATAACTACGTTGTCTGCGTTTCCAAGGAAAAGTTTTCTGTGGAAGGTGGAGGTCATGGACAAGTAGGAAACTGCTTGAAAACAAGTAAAAGATGTTCACAGCAAGAAGAGCACCACCTCAGAGTAGGGTTTTCTTTATATGCCATCACTAATGCAAAACTGTCTCCTCCTACATCTAAGAAATAGCTATACTTAGTTTGTTGTCTGCTATAAAGCTTCATTCTCTGCTCATACATCTAGAAAATCCTGGGTCTTATCTCAATTCTGATGTCTCTCACTTGCATTTTTTCTTCCTGTTCTATTTTCTATTAATCTGAGTCAATTTAGCAAATGAGAAAAAGAGGACCAGACAGCACATAATTGGATTACTCATGTTCTCTTAAACATTTGCCTATATTACTGAGCACTAATTCTAATTCAGCACTATTGTTTTACCCTACTAAAGTCTAAAAAGAGACTGAGGTTATAAGACTAGTCCAGATGGGATCATGCCTCCTTATAGTCAGCAGAGATGAATGTGTATTTTTAGGGAAAGGTTCAAGTGAAGGTATCTATTTCTTTCTATTGTCGTCATATTGTCTCACTTAGCAGCTATAAGGGGAGCCCATGGTAATTATTTGAGATGGAGACATCTGTGCAGTAGATGTCTATGTTCATTAAGAATCACACCTGTTGTTTCTAAATAATACAACCCTTTGCTTATTTGTACTTTCATAGAATAAAATAATGCACTTTCATGTTTCTTTAGCAATAGGTATGATTTCTGGGTTTGTTGATGTACTGTTTTCATGAAATGTTGAGTTCTTTTGCAGGAAGCAGTTACCTGTGAGTGTCCCATCTTCCTCCTAACCTGTAGATGAGGGAGGTTTGACAGAGCCAGACTGTGTGCTTTGCACCTAATTGTAATGAGCAGTAGATCTGCTGAGGAGCATGGCTACTGAGAGCTGATTAGTGGCAACCAGTCTCTTGGTAATAAAGTGGGAGGAGTATAAAATGGCTTGGAGCATACAGAAACACATGGTCATTCAGCCCAAACTGTCCCTCTCTACTTTTTGACTTCTTTGGTAGAATCTGTCTACCTCCACACCTTTACTTAATCCCTGGACACTTGCTGCCTCAACTTTTCTGTGGGGAGAAGCACATCACTGAGAATATCCTCATGAGCATTTATTCTTCCTTGTTGTTTCTGTCAACTTCTCTCTTCCAGTTCACAGAATTAAAGGGTCAGAGAATATCTGAGGTTGAAAAGTGATTGTCTGGTCCAACCCTGTTTAAGCAGGGCCACCTAGAGCCAATTGTCTAGCACCATTCCCAGATGGCTTTTGAATACCTTCGAGGACAGAGACTCCACAATGTCTCTGGGAACCTGTGTCACACTGCTCAGTCACTTCTCATAGAAGAGATGTTCCAGTCTCTTAATCATCTTCTTGACCCTTTATTGGTTTCTCTTCAGAATGTCCCTTGTCTCTTGTACTGGGAAGGCCTAACTGGACACAGCACTCGAGGTGTGGCCTCACCAATGCTGAGTATAGGAGAAGGAACACCTCTCCTGACCTGCTGCAATGCTTTGTCTCATGCAGCTCAGGATTCCATTTGTCTTCTTTGTTGGTTCATGATCAAGCTGGTATCCACCAGTACCACCATGTCCTTTCATGCAAAGCTGCTTGTCCCACAGCATATGTTGGTGCCCGGAGTTGCTTGTCCCCTGTGCAGCACTTTACACTATTCCTTGTTGAACCTCATGAAGTTCCTGTGTCAGCCCATTTCTCCAGCCAGTCGAGGTCCCTCTGGATGGCAGCGCAATCCCCCAGACTCCTCCAGTTTTGTATTGTCAGCAAACTTGCTGAAGGCACACTCTCACACATCACCGAGGTCATTAATGACATTATTGAGCAGGACTGGAACCAGGATTGACCCTTTGGGTACCCTGCAAGTTTTATACTTCCAACTAAGCTTTATCTCTGGACCCACTCTGTGGGCTCAAATGCTTATCCAGTTTTCAATCCACCTGAGTTTCCTTCAGATTTTGCTCACTTGTAGAGAAAATTAATTCACCAGAAGTTGCTTTCATCTCTTCAGCCTAGAGGACCTACTGGTAGCTCAATAGATGATCTATGAGCAGATGTAGTCCCTGGACTTCAATCTAAGATGCAAATTCTCTCTCTTTAGCTCAGAAAGATTTCATTTTATAGGAAACATCCCCATGGCCAAGTAACTGCATGGCTAGAAGCAGGAATCTGTATTAAGCCTCTGCCATAAGCACAGCTTAGAACACATAGGTCTTGCTATAGCCTTTTAGCAATGGTGCATATGCCTGCAACTCCAGCATCTGCTCCTTGTCTGTTGAACTCCCAGGGGAGCTCCTCTTGGGCACTGTGAGTGGGTCAGCAATTGCTCTGTCACTGCCTGGGTGGAAATTACTGTTCCTGTGGTGTTTGCCAATGGACTGCTGGGAAAGGCAAGCTGCCTCGGCAAGGTATAAATTCCCTTGTCTACACACCAGCTCTCCTTCAGTAGACGCAGAGTGCAAGAAATGAAGCTCCTCATGCCAGTTCCCTCATCCTGCTCCTTTCTGCACCCTAGGCACAGGGGTACATGGCCATGCCTCTGTCCTCGCTGTGCACAGTGGAAGCCACTGGTGAAAACTGGGGGAGTCAGCAATTTTGCCACTATGGCTATGCCAATGGAGCTGAAGGTAAAATTCTCCCTGTTTCCCAGAATTTCTTGTTCCTGTGCCCTACACAGCTCTCCACCTCCCAGGATGGTCTTATGCAGAATCCGAGAGCTTTCTGCAGAGGTTTTCCTCTTCCTGACTATGGCACTCCGTACACAAAAATATGAGTCTTCTGGAAAATTTAGCCTAGAAAATGAAGCAAAATTTGCAATGTATATGGTTTGCAGACCAAGGTAGAGCCCTCACAGGGCTGCAGAATGACACAGTGCTCAAGGATGTGAAGTTTTTCTGCTGTAAATGAGCACTTGTTTCATCTTCATCACTGCCTACACATCCCATATCCCACAGCTAAGGAAACACTAGCAAAGATTGGCTCTAGCTTTACACTGGGACATGCCTGTGATGTCTGATTTCTTGCATCTTGCTGAGCTGGCTAATCAGATGATGATGTCCTTGATACCTACCACTACATTATCATAGCTTCTCCTAGTTACTGAAGTGTATTATGTTCACAAGAATCACCGCATTGCCTGACTGCTGGCAGATAACTGAAAATTCCCCATCTCTGACAACTGCTCAGAGCTGAGGAACAGATTCCTCATCTTTTTTTTTTCTCTCATTGGTGAGTTTCTTTCAGGTTTGCTGTGCCCATGTTTCCTTGTTTGAAATAATGTTTAACATGTTGACATGACAGACAGGGAAGAATGGGTGTTAATCTGAGTCTGCCTAGGATTTCTGATCAAAAAGAAATTGATCAATGAGAACTAAATGGGATGAAAAGGAAATTTGGATTGACTCACAAGAAGCATCAAAGGTTTGGTATCATTGCCCACTCCTAATTTTAATTGCTTCAAGGCTTGTACATGTTTTTTACACGCAATCTTTTATCTCATACCTGTGCTCATGCCTGAGGAAGCATGGCTGCAAAGTATGCTTACACTGAGCATTTATCTAAGTGTGGCTATGGTGCCATCTGGGAGGGCTGTAGCACCCTAAATCTCCCTTATTCCTTCTTTGTAGTGTGTTCCACTGGCTCTCCTAGCTGTTAATGCAAAACTCATTTTTGCAGATCTTGGTTTTTTTTTGTTGCCTCTGACCTTTTTGTGCCAAATAGAATGGGGAGAATCCAAACTAAAAATAAACTCAATGTCATTCATCAATTTTTTAATGATCCAGTTTTCTAGATACTCTTAAAGTTGTTATCTTGTCCTGATGTGCTAGATGTAAAGAATGTACTCTTGACTTAGGGAAATACCGTGCCTGGAGATCATTACTGTACCTTGATGTCTGAGCCACGGGGCATCTGTAGCAAGAGTTCAAGAAAAGTCATTGCCTCTGTGAGCACCTTTTAGGAAGTGCAGCTGTTGGCTTTCCCTCAAAGTAATGAATTCTTCATCTTCATGTACTTGAATCAAGGTAGGGGCATGGCGTTGTCATTCTCTAGGTCACTGTTTGTCCTGTGGGGGTGTCATGTCCAGGGTGACAGCCACATGGAACAACACAATGCTGATGGATGAAGGTTCCTTCTGCCAGTTCATGTCCCCTGCTTGCCACATACAAAGCAGCCATAACTACTGGCTTTTCATCCATGTGAAAATTTCTTCCTGTCACTTACTTTGAATAGTACTTGAATAATATCAGTATTATCTTCTAAGAAAAATGGAATATAGCAGGCAAAAGAATAGAACAAACATGATATGTACTTTAGATAAAAGGGTTTTGATAAAAAAATCAGGGGTTTGGGTTTGAGTAGATCACTGGTCTGTGCCTGTATGCTGTCTTTGGTGCTCATTATCTAATGCTTGTTGCAATAAAAAGTTCCTATGATTCCGAGAAGTGACGAGTATGGATTTCATTAGCAAAGCCAACAGCAAACATGGGATGGTTGGTGTTTGGTAACATTCTCCAGGGCTGCCCTTTAGGGCACACAGCAATTTCCCATGGTGCTTGTGTCATTTTGTCTCCTAGTCCCCATTTTTGACAACACAGGAATTTTCTCAGCGGTGGGTGATGAGTAGAGAAGCCAGCCCTACAGAAGTCAGGATTGATTGCATCTGCTGCAGCCTGAAAGAGGATAAAACCATTTCTCTTGGATCTCTCCCGTGCAATAGAGGGTGTTGCTTCTTGTCTTCTGCTTCCTGAGGCAGAGGTGGGGTAAACTGATGCATTGCCAATGACATCATTTGAAGTTACTTCCAGTGAAGCACTTACCAGAGCCTCAGCTGTGTAAGAAGAAATCTTAGAAAGTTTCCTGGATTTAATTATGTTATTAAAAAAAAAAAATAAAAAAAAATTAAATGTTCCAGCCAGACATTTTGTTGAGAATTTCTAGAGCTCTGATTTATTGAATCTCAGGATCTGACTTATTTCTTAATCTTTTAAGATTTTTTTTTAATGGTTTGTTACTTCTTAAGTGACCCTTTAACTGCTTTCTTCCTCTTGCCTACAGACATTTCAGGCATGCAACTGTTTCTATTTTGTTTAAATAAATGCTTCTTTTCCAAAACCAGCCCAGTCAGCTCTTGAAATGCAGGGACTGTTAGTGCCAAGGAAACATTTTATAACTTCCATCTCCATTTAGAAGTTTTTGGAAAAATATCCTTATTTGTCATAACATCAGCTCTCTGTAAACACTGAAATCCGTCAACTCTACTACTTAGTTACACCCCCCGCCCCAGTAGTAACTTTTTTCTAACAAGCTGAACTAAACTGAAATTAAGACTAAATTCTGTTGTTCTCACAGTCAACTGAGGTGAAAAATGACCACACTGAAACTTGCCTTCCAAAATGACTGTATCTTCAAACGCCCATGGGGACACAATTTTCTTTGCATCTAGTTGCTTGACTTCCATTTCTTACAAGGTAGGGATAGTTCCAGCTTGCAAACTGTTCAGTGGGATGGTGGTATTTGAAGACAAAAATAAAAATAGCTGCACTGAACTAAACAAAACCGACTTCATTCAGCAAAAGCAAACAGGAGTCATGGAGTGGTTATCATCTGCCTCATCTTACGAAACACAGGGAATCTCTTTGCTCTGATTGAGACAACTCTATCCACTTCACAAAAGGCCTAGAAGGCCAACTGCTGGTCACCTTCCTACCAGAGCAAGTAGACAAACAAAAATCACCAAGTATTTTGTTTTACAATATTTTATGATCAGTGTCACCATAAAATGTAGCAACATGACATTGCAAGGGCTTTTTTCTCACCATGTGAGTAAGCTGTGTGAACCTAAGTTGTGTATGTGGGCAGCTATGCATGAGGAAAGAGGTTTTGTGGTTTCTCTGTTCTCCAGGTAGAGCTGGTTTCTAAGAGAGTTAATTCTTGGAATGGCCATTGTTGCTGAAGCAAAGTGCCTTAAAGAAGGAATTTAATTTCTTTTGAGTGATTTAGCCAAGAAGCAGTGCCTGTTTTCTTATGTGTATGCGTGTGCGTACTTAGATAACTGAAAAACTTGAACTTTGTATTGCACATTTCTTCTCCAGAGGGTAGGTCAAGCTGGAAGACTCTGAACATCTGCTGCTTCTCTGCAAATGTATGATTCAGTTAAATTTTGAGGCTGCACTGGGGAAGAATTGCTCACATCACCAGAAAATCTGACCTTTTATGCTTCCCTCTTGTGCCACATGTAACATAGCTTCATATTGGTGAGTGAATAGAAACATTCAAAAGCTGTTCCAAATAATGTTCAGAAAACAGAATACTGCCTCCTTATTGCATACTCTCTCGTGTATTTATCAGCAATTTAATAATCAAATGGGGATGGGTTTTGTTATCTGAATACTGATGGAATACCTCCATGTTGGCTTCCTTTGGTGGTCCACTTGAAAACATGACTCATATACAGAAAAGGTGGGTCTGCCATTTCAAACCTTGACCTGAATAGGTCTCAGGCATTTATTGCACTGCAGGTGAAGGAATCAAAAGTTTCAATTGAAGCAAAGTGTAAAAGCACCACCGATGTATGCTGAAACTGATGTGGCTGAAACTGCACACACAGCTGGAAAGTGTGAGTAGCTACATCTGCATGACTTAAAGAAAATCACTGTGTCCCTCGCACATCTAGGATCCAAGAGCACATTGCCAAAGAACTGACAGACACTTTTTTGGGATGACAATGGGACCAGGGGCAAGACCAAAGACCACACAAGAGTTATCTCTGCACCTACTGATAACATGGCAATTTTGGGGCTGAGTATGAGTAGGCTTGGGGAATGCAAAGAGGAATTTTCCGCCCATCCATGTACATGCGGCCCAGCTCCCAGGGAGGCCAATGGAAGCAGCAGGTCTGAAACTTTTCAGAAGTGATATTTAAAAGTCAAATCTATTGATTAAATCTGAATCAGATCCAGAACAAACCTGCTGTTAGTAGTGCTCCAGTGAACCAAGCTTTGAGACTGCTTCTAGAAAGCTGACCTTAGAAATCTTGGTCTTTATAGCTTCATTGCTTCTGCTGCATGAGGAAAATAAAGATTACATCCATCACAGGTGTTCTGAAGCTTAAATTACTAGTTTTTGTGAGGCGCAGAGGATGCTTTAGCTACATATGATTGTTAATGCTTTACATGATGGAGATGCGCACCACGCAGCTCATGCTCAATCTGTCACAGTTATGTTTGCTAGTCATTAAAGCCAACACTAATTAACTGACATGCTCGCCAGTGAGGAAACAACTCAAAATATCTATTTTAGAGTTTTCTGAGTATAATTATTTGGAAGTGTTGTAATAGAATGTAAGCAGCAGAAAATATTGACCTATAGGTCATGGAAATTAAATCAGCAAAGCTTCGGAGAGGTGATTTATGAAGGATTGAATTATGGCTTGCATCCTCCTCTGCAGCACTGAGTCTGTGGGCAATCAATCCCCTGTCCCACCAGACTATGTATCTATGGTATTGTGATTAAATCCTAACTTCTTTTCTGAGAAGTTGCTGCGTGGTTTGTACCTGCTTGCTTTGTCTCCATCTGCAGAAATGAAACCTACCCAAGGTAGTCTGGGCTTTAGCAAGTGGTGTTAGAAACTTGCTCTGGCAGGAAAACGGGGTAGAAGTACCTCTACGGCTCAGTGGAACCTGGGGAGAGCGAATGAGCTGTCTGGCAGTTCAGATGTCTAGAAACCATGCTTCTCCTGAGCAGATAATGTGTAACCTTTCTTAGAGACCTCTGCTTTTGGTGCATTTTTCCTGTGCTTTCCATATCCTGCCAGAGCAAAACTCGGTCACCTCATAGCACCTTGCAACACAGTGCAGCTTGCTAAGGTGGCTTCTGCAACAGTTCAGCTAGTTGGATGACATTTGGCTGCACTAACAGCTGAGCCTCTCCACACAAAATAACTGTTTGATCCCTCACAACCAGTTCAATGGCAGCAATGGAGCAGTGGCAGTTTGGCACATATTTTTAAGAGTGTAAACTATCTCAATGGACATCAGTTGCCCTGTTAGTGGCTCTGCAGCTGAGAAAACACCTGAAAGTGCTGCAAGAATGCTTACATGATCTCACTAACGTCATTTGTGGAAAAGAATGTTTCTGAGGGAACATGACAATGTGACAAGTTTGGTCACTGCAGGAGTCTTTTCAGGATCAGGCCCTGAACAGGTCTGAGGTGTCTCCTTTGTGTTCCTGCTGTTCTCTTTTCTCAGGGGAGAAAGCAGCTGCTTTGTGAATAACTTAGTGCATTGACAAAAATAGATGTGACTGGCTTTGCTAAAATCTGGAAGGAGTCACTCATGCCCTAAAGGACAATGTCTCTCGATGCTACCAAAAGTATTTTAAGCCATTGCACTTTTTCGAATACTAGGAGTAGATTAAAAAATGAATCCCACAATCTGATGCTGCATCTGGAATGCATTTCAATCCGTGCTCCAGAGCTGTTTTCATATCAGTGAACTTTTTGTGGTGAGATAACCAAAAGTAATTTAGAAAGCAACTTTCCTTCTCAGCTTTTGCCAATATTGTGATTATCAAATAAGACCCGCTCTGCTATTTCTAGTTTACTGCTATAGCACCCACAGCATCACTGGGAGTGCTGTCAATGGGAAAACATGAAATAAATTCTAAAAAGATGATTTGAACTTTTTTTTTTTCTGAGGAGAAAAGACAAAAATAAATTATACTGCTGTCTGCTACAGAGCTTGTGCTTCACTGCATCAGCAGTTTCTGTGTGCTTCTTGGGAAGAGCAGTGCTGAGGGGACAAAGCGCTTCTTAATTTTGTGGTAGAATAGATTATGATTCGTGTTAAAAAAGGAAATAAAGAAGTGATGGTTTGTTACAAAACATAGAAAGTCATGAAACAAAAAAACATTAATATGGGGCGGAAAGTAACTGTACGAGAAACTGAGTTATTATATCCAAGGCAATGTTTATAAAAAGTCGCCATCCATAACTTCATTTGATATAAGAAAAGCAAGTGTTTAGAAAACATGGGGTTAAAATACTTTTAGCCTAACTTAGAGAACGATGTTTGAATTGTAAGTCTGTAAAGTGGTAATAGCCCTTTTACAGTGTTTGTGTTGCAAGTCTGTGATGTGATAATAAGACCTAGTAGTCCTCCTAAAACAAGGTTTCCCATAAATCTGCTAGTTTTGGGTACCCCTCATCCGCGCACCTGGTGTTTCTTATCTCTTGTAGAAGGACCGCTCTGATCTAAATCTTAGTCAGCTGTCAGAAACTTGCAAACATGGCTGGTTTTAATTAATTGTGATGACTGAGGCATTTTGTGTGTGCTAAGGGTGAAAAGTGCAGCCTGAGGAAGACTACTTACTTCATCTTGAAGACCCCTGCCCACAGTCAATGGAGGACCGTGCGCAAGCACCAAAAGGGAGGGGACTTATGCTAATGAGTACCTAAACTAATTATAATATCCCCGCTTCTCTCTGGACACCTACTGAATATGCATATTTATGTGTAATAAATACCTGTTTGCTTAAACCCCCGGTGTGCGATTTAGGTGGAGTGATGACTCCCCACGCACCCAGTGCTGCTTGCTTATCCCTCATCAACGAGCACAATAAAGAAATTGACTACTAATGTCAGTGCTGATGTTGGTTTTTTTTTACAACAAAATTGGCCTTTATAGCAATTTCAAAGAAGACTTTCATCTCAGGCATAGTAGTAACTAAGTGAAGAAAATAGCACCTCTATTTCTAGGTGTTTGCAAATAAACAGCTGGGAACACTTCAGTGTGTTATGGAAAAAACCTGTAACTCTGTATCTTCGGGTGTCACATTGCAGTCAGTGAAGTTTTACACATGTATAAAATAGGGAGTAAGTGAGAAAGAAACTTATGAAATCATTACTGTATGATCTACCTGACGAAATACTTCCTTTCAAGTCTATCCGAATGACTGCAGCTTTCCAAGTGAGATTATCACACCTATGCTATGGTGTTAAGTAGTTACCCAGCAGTACCTGCTGAGTCTCACTCCTATTAATTAGAGGTGTAAGAAATCCAGTGGTGTCCTCCCAGACTTTAAAACCCAGTTGGAAGTTTATCAATGAGTTATGTTGGAGGTGGCTCACCTTGAATGAGATACAGTGTCACACTCTTGCTTGCTAAACAGTCTTTTATGTAAGTGTTATGGTTTCCATAGAAACATAACTGAATCTTTCCTCCAGTATAATCCCAAAGGCTTTCACAGACCTAGAAAATATGTGGTGAATAATCAAATAATTTTTTATGCTGACAAAAAGAATGCCACAGTTGTCACCCGGACAAGTTCCTCACATGGGCAAAATAAGTTTAAATCTGACATCACAGAATTGCCTTACAGCATTCAGACATTTTCTGGAATCCTATTTCTCTGGGGGCTGGTTTTGGCTGGGATAGAGTTAATTTTCTGTGTTTTGAATCATATGTAGCAAGGTGTTTTTTCTGCCTCTTGGGATCCTGAGCCATTTCTCATAAAGTCTTCAGGTCCTCATACTTCTGTATGATTTTTTATTGAGTCCCTGCATATTAGATAACTAATCTGTCACAGGAAGACTTCAACTGCAGAGTTCATGCCCAACAGAGTTTTCACAGATCATCTGCAAATATGTAAGGCCAATAAATGTTAAAGTTGATGTTGTCTGCAGAAGCATGTAGTAACTATGCCATTGCTAGTCTGGAGGTTTCTGATATTCCCAATTTTGAGCAGGAGTACTGCTTTGGCTGAGTGCTCAGGCCTGCTAGAAGTCAATGATAAGAAGACATGAGAATCTCTATTTGAAAACAGACTTCTTTTATTAGTTTCAGTGAGAAGAGCATTTAACTGAGACAGAATCATCCTGTACTTTTCAGAATATCCATAAGGAGCCTAGCTATGAGACTGTTTCCATGACTGCTATCTCCCCATAGCAGTGCCTAGGGAACACTATTTGCTATAGAATCATAGAATCAACTAGGTTTTAAAGGACCTTTAAGATCATCAAGTCCAACTGTTACCCCAGGACTGTCCAGACCGCCACCAAACCACATCACTGAGGGCGTCATCATGTCGGTAATACTTGATACAATAAGTAGAATTAGCTTTGTGTTAGGTATAATGGAAGCCGCATGATGTAGCTGCTGTTTCACAGAAGCTGCAGTGCAGGTGGGCACCAGGAGGTGCATTAATAGCTGTGTGGGCCACGGAAGGAGGATGTGGGGTCTTTCAGGAGAGGAAGCTTTGGACTGCAATGAGAAACAGAGTGTGAACGTGGCACTTAACTAAACAAAACCTACTCTCCTTAGTCAATGGAAAGATGACTTGACTATAGTGAGACCTCACAATGGACTTCAAGTGCCACGAAATTCTTAGAAGGCAAATAACCCTTTATCATGACAACTGAACTCTTGTCTGCCACCAGAAAGCTTGTTCTTCTGCATATTTCTATTTATGAAAAATAACCCCCCTTGTATTTTACCTCAACTTTACCTTGTTTAGCTTTCTTTTACTAGTTGCTCTCTTGAGGCTCTGATTAACTCTTGCTTCTGAGACTATGTGTATTGTTTTCTATGTATATTGTTACCTTGTAGGTATACACAGTCTATTATTATTGTTCCTTTTACTGCCAATAGAAATTTAACTCCTTCAAGCAGCTCTGTGATTTATGAGTCTGGATATAAAGCCATAAGGACTATGTGGAACTGATTTCTCTTGACTTTGAATTTTAAAAACAGTTACAATATTATAAACCTTATTTTAAGCAACCCTAAAGCACACAAACTAACCTCAGTTCAGTGCATTCAAAAATTCTGTAATACCTATCAGTAGCCAATACCTATCAATACCAATCTAGAGGAGCTGGAAGTATGATTTTGTACATTCAGAATATTTTCCCAGTCTGAATGGACTGGCTCATAAAGTTGAGCCTGGAAGTAAACATTTCCTTCTGGAAAGATGGTGAGGGTCCTTTCGAGCAGCCAGTCCAGTGGTTCTTATAAAACACAGGGAAGTGAAGGGGCTAACAATAATAGGTAGTCTTACCCTGAAATGCCTAAAATATCTTTCCCTTCAGTCTTATTTCTCAAAAGGTGCACTCTTGTTCTGAATGAGGAACCATAGAATTATAAAATGGTTTGGGTTGGAAAGGACCTTAAGATCATTAAGTTCCAAACTCCCTGCTATGGGCAGGGTTGCCTCACACTAGACCATGTCATGCAAGACTCTGTCTAACCTGGCTTTGAACAGTACCAGGAATGGAGTATTTATCACTTCTTTGGGCAACTTGTTCCAGCCCCTCACCACCCTTACAGTAAGGAACTTCTTCCTTATATCTATCCTGAACTTCCCCTGTTTAAATTTGAATAATCTATAGTTAATAATGACAAAGACTCTGAATTACTTGTAAGGCTAAAGAAGAAAACATTTCTATGTCACTGCACCTGACATATTCTGGCAAAAGTAAAGTGATGCTGCAGACAGTAACTGTGAGATGTCACTCCCATGTCAGCAGTCATCATCTCAAAAAAACATGTCCCAGACATGCAACAGCTCAGTAACTTCACTATTTTAATCCCCATTATCCAACTCAGAATTCACGTGCAGATCCAAAGGAGTTTGTGTTTTCTGAGAATATCTTGGTGAGGCAGGAAGAAAGAGATGGTAGTGCATGCAGCTACAAGTTGTAATCTATATGATCAGTATAGTCTGTTCATGTGTCACACATGACATCCAGGTGCAATAAAATAATAGATTTCTGTTAAAAAGAGAAAGAGAGAGAAAAATATCTATTGTGGTTGTAAAGACATAGAAAGTATTACCTAACTCCCAGACTGCTTATCAAAATCACCTAACAACTTGGAGGGGTATGACTGACCCATCTCATTGGTTTCACATTCTTTACATGGAAGTATTGTTTTAAAGGTCAGCCTGAGAATTCAGTACCAACAATTAATTACCTTAATGCCAGTCACGCTACTGAAAGAAAGCAGGAGTGAAGAACAAATGAAATCAGGTCTGGGCAATAATACAAAGCTTTGCCATTACAACTGCCTTTTGATTGCAGGCAATGTCATTTTTGACTATCAGTGCCAAAAGCTGAAAACTGCCATCAATGGATTTAAGCCAGTTAGCTTAGTGATGCTAGCCCTCTGCCAGACTCCCCTCCCTGTCTCTACTCCATGTCTGCAGGGATGCAGAAATCACTCTGTCAAAGACAACCCTTAGGTGCTGTCTTCCAAGCATGTGACAGTCAGAAGCTCTGCAAACTGACATATGGGCATGCCTGGAGCACCCACACATTTCTTCCTCCATTGTATTTCTGTGGGTGAAAGGTAGGCATCTGAATGTTTCCAAGGACCTGAGTCAAATTCATTAGCCCTTAATCATATAACAAGTCAAAGCAAAAACTGATGTACTCCAAGGTCCATGCTGGTATTATTACATGAAGGTATTCCATTACCTTGCAACCTATGGCAGCTTTCCAACATATTTCTTTATGTAAAATTCCCACTGATATCTTGGCAAAGAACAAAAAGGATTTGCTTCCTTTCCTTCATGGCCAACAGAGTCTAGAGTTAGGCATTTAAAAAAACAGGTAATTAATTAATAAATTACAGAGGAAATACTGGAGAAAATACAGCCATATGAATCTCCGTAGCAAGAAGAAAGAAAAGTGTTTTCCACAGTTAATATAGCTATCAATCAGTCTTTTCCTTGAGGTAATAAATATGAATATATTACCTGCCACCAGTTGAAAGAATAACCATGAAAGAAAAATAGGCAAGCACCAAGAGACACCATCAGGTATCTGGCCTGGGTTTAAAATTCTCTTTATAGAAAAATAAAATGCAGTTGCAAAATAATAAGTAAAACTCCTCAGTCCTACTGACAGGACAAATAAGTTCACAAGGGTGAAGTACTCATTGAAAAACATTGGCCCATAATGTGTGTGATGAGTCAACCTCCACTGCACAACGGCAGCTTCACGCTTGCTGAGATCATGTTCAGATCATTTAATTGATGTGATTATTCAAAATGTCAATGACAATTAGAAATCCTGACATTAGATCAGAATTTGACAAATATCTCACCCAGACAAAGCAGTATTTTGGCACGGACACAGAAGAGTCATACATATACCAAAGCCACTGCTTTGTGCTAGAAGCGGAGCAGCTCCCTAGTTGAGCTTGTGTCTCCTTTAGCCCAACTAGCTGTGGACATATTAAAATATCCCAGCAGTCAGTATTCCTTTTTGGCACAGACTGAAGAGCCAAGTGTTTGCCCATCATTGGAGGTGGGCTGAGGGATAACATGTCTGAGGTGTCGTGAGCTTCTAAAGTTTTTTTTGCCACTTCTGGTGAGCTTCCTGCTGCTGTGGCTTTGCTTCTAGTAGCACTGGACTTACCTAATATGAAGCTAACCTAGCTCCAACTTCATAAGTTACAGGTATCTTGAAGGAACCATTATAGACACTCCCACTGTGAGAAATCATGATCTCTAATAGCCTAGAGTCAATACAGGAAATCATGGATCAGTGATGGGAGTGAGGTCATTTGTTTGATGGTATCCAGCAAATCAGTAGAAGAAATTATGGCATAAAAGCTGGATCCTCCTGCAGGCAAAGCAGGCAACTACCATTTAAACTCCCTGATTACCCATGCTTTTCCCAAGAAGAGCCTAAGTTCTTCTCACATAGATATTTATAACGTGCAGTCTGTATTATAATTGTCCTTTGAGGTACTAAGCTTCAAGAGATGAATAAATAACGGTAGTACAATGATGTAATTTATAGAGTATATTACATAAGAGTATATAGTACATCATATAATATGATGTACTATATATATGTATTTCATATAGAAACATGAGAATTGTCCCGTTTCAATTAGCCCTGAAAGCCATGTCCTTGATTTCAACACTAGGAGTGCTTCTGCAGGAGCAGCAAACCGGTATTGATAAAGAGACTCATGCTCTCTGCTTCTCCTAGAGATGTGTACCAGGCTGGTGAAACTGCGCTGACTGCCAGCATCCCCTCTGAACACAGGTAAGTGCAGGCCACAGCCAGAGACTGTGACTGCTTTGTGAGATGTCTGATGAAAAGTATGCCTCAGGAGCACGGCCTTATGAATCTTTACCTCAATTTCTGCTACACAGCATTAAATAAGAGGAGCCAATGTTGTGTGGAATAGATATCCAAATTAAACAAGGAACAGAAAGCTCAGCAGAAATAAAGTGCTTCTATAGCATCACTGCAAGAATATGCCACCTCTTGGGAGAAAGGAAAAAACATCAAAAAACTCTATATGCATCACTTAAATACTTGCTGAAGAGCGGAAGCATGCAGACTGAGATACAAATGTCACTGACTCTCTCCTGAGTTTTTGATCTACCTCCTGAGATAAAACTATTAATCAGAGTAAGTTGTAGTTCAGATCTCATTCTTCAGCTGATCCAAATGGCCAAAGCTGGGTGACACTTCATCTCATCTGGAGGTGAGGCAATGCCACCAGCTCTCTCATCACAGGACTTTCAAGATCTGGTAAGAGGTGCTGGTCAGGACCTTCTGAAGTGAAAAGGGAAATTCTTGATCCACCTTAGAAGATTACTGTCCCAACTGCTGAGATCAAAACAGACCTGTCACTGCCTGCAGGACTTTTCAGCTTCCTTAAAACCCCCTGGACCCTGGGGTACATATATCAAGTACTCCCAGAGTGCTAAGGATATATTCCTTCCTTCTCTTTAGCAATGAGAAGCACAAAGAAACCCAGTCTTTATATACATTAAAGGAAAAAGGCCTCTGGAAGTTCATCTTTTTCAAGAAAGCCATGTTCAGAGCTATATACAGGCAGCCTAGATGGCTATTTACCATGTTGTGGCTTATAGTGAATATCGCTTTTATGACTAACTTTTGATCCGGTACCAAGTGCCTCTTTCTGACTGCCTGTGAGTCAAGGGCTAGCTTTGGGTTAAAGTTTAGTTTGAAGAAGCTTTGAAGCTTGGATACTTTCTCTGGATGTCTATTAAGCAGACTCCGTAAGCTCTTTCTGTCAATCACCATCAGTGCACCAAGACTTGTGCCAAATTCAGCAGAACTTTTCTATAGTGTTTTTCTCCTGTAGATGCTGAAAATCACCTCCAGGTGATCTACAAAATAAACACTGCTAACTCTATTCCCAGTCCTTTTAAGCACTCACAGAAAAGGAACCATTTGCCCATAGCTGGGGTTTGAGATATGCTGTCCATTGGCTCACTCACTCTGTGCCCTCTTTCTTTCTCCCTCAGAGTCCTGAGTTATCAAGATGATTGCTGTGTGCCATTAGTCACCATATGGAATACAGGGCCTCTAAGATACATGTATAATCACCCAGGTACTGAAAAGGCAAAAAGTCTCCAAACTTTCTGCATACAATTGCTGGAAAGAAGAATGTGTTGTTGGGAAGGAGGAAAAACCCTCCTGAAAATCAGCCTTATCTGCAGGAGCATCTGTGTGATGTGTTGATTCTGCCAGGTTGTTGCCTTCACCCCACGCACTGGCATTTTGAAGACAGGAGCATCGGATCCCTTATGCCAGCAGCTGTGATTCATTTGTCAGCAGTGACTCTGACTGCCGGAGCACAGTTGTGACCTATGAGCTGCCTTGTCAATGTGTGAACACTGGCTGTTTAAATTGACAGGAGAGAAGCAGCAAGTATTTTCCAGCAACTTCCTAGCCCACAGTGAGACTCCTCTATATTTTGCTTCCAGCTGGGGATGGGGGATCCTGAAAGAGGATATATAAACACTGTGTGCAAACAAAGCATGCTTCAAAATCCCTGCCTTGTCTTGAATCAGTTTGCTTTGGTTTATCTGTGAGCGTGAAGTACACAACAGACACTGATGATTTACATGACACATAACCCCTGCAAGCAGCGGTCCTGCCAGGCTCACTAGTTCAACAATACTGAAGAAGCATTGCAACGGTTTCGGCTGAATATTGGCTACAAACATGATTTATATGACTGGTAGCTGCAGGGTCATTTCATGTGCCTATATTTAGAAAGCTGGTAACTTCTGTCCCTTCCAAAAGCCAGTCTTAGTGTGCGCTCGCATCTCTTCTCAGGAAATACGCTCCCTTAGGTGCTATTTCTTTTGTATTTTTGTTGGTTTATCATATTAGGTAAAAAAACCAGCAGCTTCTTATTTCTCTCTGTGTATCCACATGCCCTTTACATGGTGTCTGAGTGATGCAGGAGTCTGGGCTCTGCTGTCCTCATCCTGCCAAGAAGCTCCAGTGATACTAATGAACAGTCATGACAAGAAGACATAATAAAATGGAACATACGCAGGACAGAGCTGTGTGCCCAGGGTGAAACATAAAAGCAAACTGGGCATTAAGTGATGAAACCATCAGTTCAATTCAGCAGCTGCTTCTGATCAGTGGTGACATGCTACAGATCGCTATCACTGGCTGGCTTCCAATACAGAGCTCCTTTGCAGAAAGGTGATGATGTGAAATAAGCCTGTAAGATATGACCGGAGCAAAAAGGTTGAAGGAATGGGAATTGTATGGAAATGCCTGATTTGGACATGATTGGGCCTGACTAGCACTAAGCAAGGATTTTATAGGCTATGGCCTATGTCTAGCTCTTCAAAATGCACTGTGGCTTAATTCTTATTTGTATTCAGAGCGCTCTGCTCTGTGCTGCACTTCACAGCCCTTTATCCCTTTAATGAAATCCAGCTTCCCTTATGGTCATTCTAGATGAGAATGCTAGCAAGGGAGAACTGTGTTAACACTTGATATATTTTGTCGGTCTCCACTGAATGTACAACCATGCCTGTGCCCCTCTCTTTTTCTTCCAGCAAGCTCTGACTGCTGCACATCACTGCTGCCCTGCGAGGAGACTCCTCTCTTGCCCCACTTCAGTGTTACCCACCTGCAGGGCTGTCACTCTTCACCTTTGGTCCTCGTCTTTTGTGCAACCTGCTCTACTCAGACCTCCCTGTACACTGAGGCCAACAGGAAAAGCCTTGCTATTGGCTGAACATCAAGACCCCATATCAGAGATGAATATGTGGAATAATCAAAATATTCTCTGATACTCTGCCTGTATTTTACATCTCTGCTTCTCAGTCATAGATATTTTACCAGCCATTACCCTATCCACAGATTGAAATAACATGCGTACTTTAACAGCTCAATATTTAATTTCTACTAGTAAGCAAATGCCATCATCTTGTTTTAAATCAAGTTTGGTTCAAAAAACCAATTAACTGCATGAATATAGTAAACCCTTATATAGTATTTCAGGAATATGTGATATTTTGTCTGCAGCACGAAGGTTAAAGAGTGTTCATGAAGAATGTGTGTGTTATATGGATGCAAAATACCCATTTACTGAAAGGCTGCAAGGAGCAGCCCAGAATGGTGAGTGGTCATGGTGTGGGTTGTTTCTGGTGGAGGTGCTCCATGGATTCATGATGCACCCAGCATGCCACAATGTTGTTGCCAGTGTTCTCAAAGCAAGTCTAAAACCACTCATAGAAAACTTGCAGATGATGCTGGTGCAACATCAGGGAGAGCTAAGAGCTGTGCAGCCATTCGGAGCCATCTAGAGTGTTTTACCTTGCCCTGCACAGGACCGGCCTTTTGAGGCTGGCCAAAAGCACATCCAGCTCACATGGCTGAAGTAGCCGTGAATGCTTGGAGAGTCTTGTGAAGGACTGGGGCATATTCACTGTGTGCCTCCTGGATGGTACAGTATGCAGAAAGGCGATGTCATGTAGATGCTGATGAGAAAGTGAATGGCCTGGGGTTCTTCACACAAGGTCCCACAGAGAAGAAACCTTGGCTGAGATGCAGCAGGAGCAGAGAGCTGCAGGCAACCAACATTTAACTGCTATTGGGGTTGTCTATTAAGAAAAGAAGGAAGGTGAGTGGTACATTCGAGTACTGGTCAGCTGAGCGGGGCCAAAGTTTTCATACCAAACCCACAGGATGGGGGACTGTGCCCTGGAAAGAAGGAACTTTAGAAAAGGTTATGGTGAGCATGGGTGCAGAGTCAGCCCCCTCTGAAACACTGAAAAAAAAAGGCATTTTCTGTGACCCTGAAGAAGAGGGTTAACAAGTAATGCTGGGACAATGATTTTTTCTCTGTATGTATCGCATTGGGAGACCACATTGAGGACCTGGGAATGGTTCAGGGGAAGGATTCAGGTGAGTAAAAGCATTTGAGCCAGGCTCTCCCGCTTTCCTTTGAGTCACTGGAGGTGCTTTTGGGGAGTGACACATTGCATCCTAACAGGGACTTAGTAGAAAGGCTGCTGAAGACACAGACAAGACCCACAGAAAGGACATAATGTTCAGAGTAAGCACTGAAATTGGTGAGCTTCAAAAAGTTTGGTATGTTCATACTACTGGAAATAAAAATGAAACATCATAGAATCACAGAACCACAGAAAAGTTAGGGTTAGAAAGGACCTTAAGATCATCTAGTTCTAACCTCCCTGCCATGGGCAGAGACACCTCCCATGATATGAGATTGCTCAAGGCCCTCTCCAAACCGGCATTCATCATCTGATTGTGAATTGGAGGCAGAAAATATCCTGGAAAACAAGGAAGAAAATGTCAGTTAGCAAACGGCTCATTAAGCTCAGGTCAGAGGAAGGTATAATGGGACCCAATGGCTGGATGCTGAAGATGGAAAATCTGAGTGAAGAAAAATGAGGTGCTAATATGAACTTGGCATGGGTAGCCGCTGGAGGAGGCAGTCAGGGAAGAAGTGGGCTCCCAGCAACTGCAGGACACTACTCCCTGGTCAAGTACAGATTGTTAGGCTTGAGGATGAATAAAAGAATATCATGTAGTGGCTGTGAGACCTGTGGAGAGGTGAAGGAACCTGCTGTTCTCTAAGGGGCTTAAATTCTCTGGATCAATGACCAAAAGGATTAGGGTGTCATTTCATCTTGCAGCAGTGATTGATTGTTTTTTGAAACTAATTTAGACATATGAATCAAGACATGGACCTGCAAAAAGGCTGGTAAGATACACTGTCTGTCACTGCACTGAGCTGGACAGGAGTTACGGAAATGCAAAATCTAGTCATTAAGTTAAATGAGTCTGCTGAGGTGTCAACAGACAGGCTGGTCCGGCTTTTCAGAAGGAAAACTTACTGTCAGAGCTACCATTTTCCAGTAAAAAATAGAGACGGAGGAGAGAGACACGAAAAGATGGTGGTGCAGGGGGGTGTGCATGGCATGGCCGGGTTTTGGTATGAGGTGATGGGGTGCACTGTGTAGTAGAACTTGGTATCAGGTGATGGGGGGGGCACTGCG
>JASSUY010028916.1:64702-91463 GCA_032466535.1 Forpus xanthops
AAACTGTTCTTATCTCAACCTGTGGGAGTTGCATTCTTTGGATTCTCCTTCTCATTTCCCCGGGACTGGGGAAGAAATAGGGGGGGGTGCACAGAACTGTTTGAGGGGGGCCTCAAACTACGACACCATCACGTGCCTTTTACAAACATTCACCCACCAAATACCTGCTCATATCAAGAAATGGTTTGAGTGGCAGATGAAGAAAATAGGGCAGACTGATCAGAGGTAAACAGCTATTCCCTGGCACATGAATACAACATGTTTTTAGCATGCAGTTGTTGCAAATGATGCTGGCATTCTGTGGAGTAAAACTAAGTTTTCTGCTTACTTTTTAGAGAAAGTCAACCAAGGATTTTGGGTGACCCAAGCCACAAGGTCAGGAAATAAACTGCCAATGCTGTGCTGAACTGTCTATTAGTATGGATGCCAAGAAGCTCTCTGCTTATCAGTTACACAGAGAGCGATTCCACATGATAATGCCCTCTCTCCATCAGTGTCCTACAAATGGAGTCACAACAGCACCTTGCAGTCTTGCTTGGATGCTTGCAATTGTGTAAGAATCACAGCAGGAATCTGCACTAAATCCTCACTCTTGCCACTTGGGAGGAGGGTGTTTTTTAACAAAGACCCCAAACTACCTCTTAGCATAGCAGCCTGTGGGAGATGCAGGGTTTTGATATTGAATCTAATACCCAAGTTGGCTTGTGTCAATTTGAAAGAACGCTTTAAAACCGAACAGTTCAGCAATAATTACAGCTACACCAGCTTAATTTACAAACTCCTGTAATATCTGTTGACACATGCTAATAGTGGTATTTAATCATGGTTCTGATACAAGATTTCTACTGCTTTGCTATACTTGGCGCCTTTCACTGCTAATTTTGTCCTACCCACCCTTCCTTTTTCAAAGATTCAATGGAAAAGTTTATCTGAGGCTTGACTGTCTGGAAATACACCATCATTATCCTGGGAGAGTGAAATGTTTGTCCCAAAAGCTTTGTATTTTCAAACAACTTTGTGCTTTGGAAAATGCTGAAGAAATGTATCATAGGAAATGCTTTGGGAAGATGAAGGGAAGCTGAAAAGAAGTGGAAGGGAAGGGAAGAGAAGCTGAAGGGAAGCAGAGGGGAAGGGAAGCTGAAGGGAAAGGAAGTCACTTGAATTGACAACTGCTCAAGAACTTAGACTGCTCATAAAGTCATGAGCCATGGCTATATAAACCCATAAAATCCCTGTCCAAACTGATGTGGAGGGGAATTGGTCATTCTTAGACATCCTTAAGAATCAGGGCCTGAAAGTCTAATTTGAGAAACAAAAAAAATACAACTCAGACTTCCTTTTGCACCACAGATTTTCCAGGGAGGAACCATCAGATGCAGCTTTGAAAGTAACAGAGGGCAGGCAGATTTCTCAGTACTGTGTGAGAGCCATAAGTTAACTACATCTGTTATTGATGCTGTAGTTATCTAACACATTCTTTAAATTATCTATCAATTCCCCCCTAAATAGGTCAAATTAAAATCTCTGCAACTTATTAATATGTTGATTTTAATAAACCAATTACCATCATCACGTACAGCTGCTCTCCCTCTTGCAAGCAACAATCCTTTTGGCATGAGGAGCAATTAAGCAAAGTATACATGTCCTTGCTGCCCATGATGAGAATGCTAGCTAGTCCACAGCATGCACAGAGCAGCGCTGTGTCCATGGGCGATGCTGGGGCTCACACTGATGGGCCTGATGTTCAGGTGAATTTGGCTCCCTGGGATGCACAGGCTGCCTCAGGCTCAGGCGGGTGGCAGGAACAGGGGTGAGTGATTGGATGTGCAGCACAGCCCTGGGGTTCCTGCTGCTTCTCCCGCCCTGCTCCAGGAAAACCTGGCCCTGGTGCAGTGTTGAGGGGGAGCCTGGTGCAGATCTATGTCCATACAGCTCCTGATCCTGCACATATTGCCAGCTGCAGGAGTCAAGAATCAGGTCTCTACCCCCACCCTTGGGCTGGAGAAGGGGTAGTGACACCTTGCTGAGACTAACAGAACAATAAAGAAGAAATCATGTACCTCAGAAATTAACGGTATGGTCTGAAATAATTTGAATACAGTTGAATTGCACTTGGAGCTTTCCCTCATATCCCTCATAAGACAGCTATTAAATGGTTTTTATGTGAACCTTTGGAAAATTTGATGCTATAAAATATTTAATCCAAATATTATAATGTATTTCCCCCCATGCCCAATATGAGCATCTTATTCATGATGCTGCACCCACTGTAATCCATTTCTACTTGACTGTTTCTTGTCCACTCCTATAAACTATTGCAATCCATCTATTGTTTAAATTTCCTGTAATGGATTGTGAGAGGTCCTCTGTGCAGCATGCTGAGGGAGTGATCAGAAGAATTGGATTTTTTCCTGCCTTTTCAACATTTTCATGCATTATCTTTAGTGACTCATATGCTTCATTTTTTTCCAGGTGTGCTTCAGGGGAAAATGAGAACAACCCACCTCCAGCATATGCTCAGCCTCTCAGGAGAAACTGCAAGGTCTTGTTATTACTCTAAACAAGATTTTCTGCTGTGGAAGATCCAGTTAGAGCTGTTCCTGTTCCCTGTATCCTCTGGGCAGGAAATCTCTTCTCAGACTATTAATGGCTCGCTATTTTTTCCCTATGGAAAAACAACAAACAAACAAAGGACAACAATGATGTTCATAATCTAAGTTCAATTATCAGAGGAAATACATAGATTTTCATGTGAAAATTTCTCTATATATCAATATATAAATATATAGAATTCCATTCCTGTCAGCATAACCATTTGTAGATCTGCATTAAACAACGAATTTCAATGTCAGTGCTGTAGAAGTGTCAGAATCTCTGTTGCTTCTGGGTCTGATGGTAATAGATTGGCTAAGAAATCTGGACACGTTCATTTTGCCAAGGGATTGTGTGCTGCTGGAGGTAATGCTCATCAGATGACATGTCATATGCTCAGAAGAAGTGCAGAGGCGTTAAGCCAAATTCTGGGCTGTTTATATTCTCCTTTACCAATCAGGATGTCAGGATAGGGACTGAATACATAAATAGTGGAATAGGATTTACTGCATGACAGAAGCTCTTCAAGAAAAGAAATAGGTTAGACATTTTGCCTTATTATGTCCCCCAAAACCCCTGATTTTCTGTATTCACAGATTAAATGAAATAACTATGTTTCAACGTGAAATGATAGAGAGATTTCAGAAAAAATGTTCTTCAAACATCACATGCTGAGAGTTGTAAGGAGGAAAGCACTAAACAGCAGCCTGCTGCGTTTTATAGTGCGCAGGTTACAGAATGTTCATAACAGCCCTGTGAAACTCTGCAAGAGTTTTAGGAGGAACTGTCTCCAATTAGCACGAGTTCTGGGCTCATATTTGAAAGCAGTTTTAGGTCAGTGGTAACTTTCCTGGAGAAGGAGTGAAGAGAAAAAATCTCTGCTGGCGAACAGGTGAGAGCCAGAGACATCGCTGTGATTTCATTGCAGCTGTGGAGGCACTAATGGAACAGGGAGGGAGGACTGTGGTGGGATGTTGTTTTGGGTTTAGCTGTGGACAGCACTAATAGCAGTGAGAAGATACAATCTCATCTGCATCTTCTCAGCTTTACCCTTCAATCTTTTTGCCTATCACGATTTGATTAATACTTTAAATATATTTTGTATTCATTTCTCAAATAACCAGCAGACATATGGTGCTAATGAGAACTAAAGAAGGTTTGTTTTCTTAATGAACTAGAACAGCTGGTAAGCAGAACTTAAGATTAAAAATGGAGGGAAAATTCTAAGCCCAGAGGCATACGTAGTTATTAATCACAGCAGAATTCCTCAGCTCTCTCTGATGAGAAGACTCAGGTGGAGCCAGACACCAGTGACTTTGAACCAAGTACGTGACAGCCTGTTGCACAACGTGAAAAATAAATGACTGTCTGATACACTCGACCGTGTGGATGCTGTCCATGGCAGAGGAGATGCTCTGCCCTGTCCCCATGCAGGCAGCCTCGCTGTCAGCCACCCCTCCAACTACCCAAACCTCCCTCACCTAACAGTCCTTCAGACAGGAGGAAAGCCTGAGACACCAGTGTGGGTGCAATCTGCAGTGGGGCAGGTGAACCTGGACCAGCAGCAATGCATTGGAAATGAATGCATTCAGAAAGGGGAGAAAATTGCTCCAGTAGCTCCAGAGGTATATTTGCCATTTTCAAGAGGTGCTGCATTGCTGGAAGGACTTGTGGCAGACACTCACAGCTTTCTTTGAATGAAAACCACTTTATTTTCTGCTATTTAAACATCATCCTAACCAACAAAGAATTCCAAGGGAGCTTTCCTCCAGCGCACTGACTGAGAAGCTTGGAAAGGCAGTCATTTTCCTAACACAAGCTCCCATTCTGCCCAGTAGCACAAAGGTTCTGATGAACTACAATGCTATTTTTTAAATCAAGCCTATTTTGCCTAATGACTTGAGGCAAGACAGAGCCTAGCTAACAATGTTAGTGCTAACTTCACCATGGAATACATAATTTCCAAGACTGCTGTGAATCAGTCTGCCCCTTCCATTCAACAGAACTTGTTTGAAATGCATTAAAGACTGTCCCTGCTAGAAACCTCCTACTCACAGTTACTGTCAGCTTGCAGCTGGAGTACCTCATACACCTTCTTAGACAACATCCAAGCCAGGACGGAGGTTGCTATGGGCATTACCCATTTTGTGATTCAGTGACCCTCAGGTTTTCAGGGGTCTTGGGAAACTTCAGCTGCATTGGCTCTGCGACTGTGGTTGTCTCTGTGCTCTTTGCCAGAAAAAAACATGTTTTATTCATAGATGTGGCTAAATATTAAGGTGAATCAGTTTGTCTTCTGGTCTCTGCACATGTCTGACCATAAAAGGTAGAAATTATCTGGCCTGGTTTTAGATATTCATATGTGAGTCAGTCTGTAAGTTTCTCCTATAGTCCAAGGACAGAAAAAGAATGTGCAACTTGTTTCCTCCTGATACAGACATGGTACACTTGTTAGTAGCTTTAGAAACCTTCCCCTACTGTGGTCTACAACAAAGAACAATCCCACCCTCTGTGTGCTTATTGGAGTACCCTTTAATTCCAGTTACTGTGGCACAGAAATACAATTGCAGTCCCACTTCTCTGCTCCCATTGGCGGGCTAAGAACATTTAGGGATTCGGTGCCCTCAGAAGATTGTGTTGGTCCTTTTGGCAATGAGAATGGTGGAAAGAAGAGGCACTGCTCAGTGATCCTTTATTTGTATCCAGTTCTCATACACTGAGACCCACTTTATGATGTAAACCAAACTGCAGGAAAAGGGACAACTGCAGCATGTGTGCTTGCTTGGAAATGAAGCCCTGATGTGGACACACCTTAAGAGCATTTAATGAGCTACAGCATGAGCACTACCCATTGCTGGTTTCTATGGCACTATTGATCTCACAGTTACGCTGAGAGATATGATGATTTATGCAACACAAAAGTAGCCTCTTTTCCATAAAGCCTCCTCTTTGACAAATTCCTAATCCCTCTAACTTTGTCCATTTCATCTGCAGTGTAGGCATCTTTTACTCCTCTGAGTTTTACTGAAGGTTGCTTTATGTTATTAATGAGAAGAAATGCGCATTTTTATAGCTACCAAGGCAGCAAGACCGGTCATTGTAACAAAGGATTATGATTTGTTTACAAGATGAGATCATAAGAATTTGGCTATATGAGAGAAAGCCCTTGTTTGAACATATTATTTGCACCAGCATCAGAGAGAATCCTCGCAGCTGGATAACAATAACTGACTTTCAATTTTTAATGAAATACGAAAAAATCTTTCTTGATGGGCTGGATGAATAATGGGAATGCTCAAGCCCCCTAAGGACACTCTGCTATCTTGCAGGATTGGGCTCCTTTTGCATCTGGTAAAACTGAAAAGATCACAGTGGCAGATGATTGCTGCTGCTAACAATGGCAAAGAATGAATGCATCTGTGTTGGGTTTCGCTCCCTGCATGGTAACATGGTCACCTTTCTAGGAACAAAGGGATGCTGTGTTCCATGGGATTTAATGGAAAAGGCAGGGCGTGTGAAAATTCCAGACATTGCTGAAGATACTGGGTTCACAGAGAGAAGGAAACTATTCCAAATCTATTTGCTTCTTATGTCAACCTGGAAAGCCTTTGATGGACGTCAGCATCAAGCACACTGAGGCAGCCCAGCTTTGTGCCTAGAAAGTGCCCTCCTGTTGTGTGCTCAGCACCAGCAGTCTCCTCAGGAAAACACTGTTTGTGCTGTGAGATTCCAACTAGCCCATTGTGAGGGATGCAGATTTTGAAGATCTGGCTAAGGCAGCTCTGTCTTATTCACTTCCCAATGATGACTGCAGTGATGTTTTTTTCTACATACTGTGCTACGAGAAAAAGGTCCCTTGGTGTGCCTGAATGCTGCACAGTGTACCTCAACATGATGCTCCCCCTGCCTCTCCCAAAACCCCCATCTATCTCTCAGCAGAGACAAAGAACCTCATGTAAAAGGGGTGTTTATACTGATGTTATTCAAATGAGCAACATACAAATAAAATTATATTTAGGCATTGCTTTTGCTTCTCAGTACATTTCTCCAGGCAAAATTACCCACAATAGTACTTAAGCCTCCTTTGGGGGTCTGTAGCTGTTGGCAGTATTTTCTTTCCTGCTGGCTGCATTTCAAGGAGAAAAAGTGTTCCTTACTGTTCTAGCATAGCCCACAGACCTGCCAAGGCCCAGATGTGAAACATTTTTCTTGAGAAAAGGCAGGAGGAGGAAGAAACCTGAAAAATGGCAAAAAGCCCCAAACCCACATAAAGGGGGATATTTGCAATAATACAAGATTCATCCCTCTGATTTAAATGTTTCCATAACTTGTTACAAAATTCAGCATTTGAATCAATAATTACAGTTCACTGTATTGAGCAGTTTCTGGATAACAAGTTTGTGTGGAACAGAAATATTCTAGGACCAAAAGTCAATACTCAGAGGCGACTGAATAGCTCAAGCTATGGGTGAGCATATGGAACCTGCTATGAAGAGCTTAGCACTTTGAAATTCACCCAGGTCAGTAGGAATGGAAACTAATTTCCAACTAACACCTTCCCTGAGGCCATTATTTAGAACCTGTTAATGTGCCCTCTCTTTCCAATTTCAAGAGGACAAATGCTTCTATTTCCTATGTACAGGGTGTTTGTCACTGGGGCAAAAAAGGCAGTCTTAGCTATTTGATTGGAAAAAAAGCCCCAGCCACAGAAATAGAAACAGTTCCTCCAAGACAGGGCAACTGCTCAGCCATGGTCATGCATTGGAGAGCAGTGTCATGTGTAGTCAAATTTGCATGAGCTTATGTGAGTACAGGATTTGGTCTGCTTTGTGTGAGGGTCAAAGACATGAATGAGAGGTATGACAAAGCACCATCAAGAGAGAGTTTGACTGTTTTCCTTTTGTATCCACTTTGCTGTGCAGGGTGCAGAAAAGGTTTTCAGTCTCACTACCTGAGCAAAGGACAGCACAGGCAACAAATGCAGGTGACCAATCTGATTTATTACAGGATAGAAAGGCAGAAGAATATTGACAAAAGGAGTTTTAAGGAAAATAAATGATTCCAGAAAAGCTTTGCTTCTCCTAATTAAAAAACAACGGCTGCTGAGCAGGGACTTACTTCAGTCACACTCATTGCTCCATAGCAGTCAGTGGTTGAACTCTGCAAATTACAAAACCTACCACTAAACGCAGACTGTAGATTTGATGACAATATTAGTCTATCAGCCACTGATAGTTTCAGCTTATGCTGGAGCCAGGCAATTTTAACTATCTCCAGCTGGGAGCTGACAGGTAGTGAGCAAGACTGTCTTTGCATTTTTAATGCCCTGCTGCAACATGATCAATTTACCCTCCCAAAAGCACATTCTGCTCAGATCAGATGAAAGTGTTGGTTGGGAGCAAATCCTTAGATCTGTAGCTCATATGTGCTATTGCCTGGGCAAGTCAGAATTGCCAGAAACAGCAGAATTCTAGTTGAGACTCAGGCGGTGATGCTTTGGAAGGAAGCCCATTGCAAGAGGGCTGGCCAGCTGTCAGCCCCCATGACATGCAGGACATTGGGAATGGGAAGAGTGAAAGATCCCTCCCTGAGCTGTTCAGCTCCAATGAGAAGATGTCCATGCCAGGTACAGCTGAGATCACAGGTAGTGGGTAAGGTCACTGATACATCCTGGTCTGACATGAGTGACCATGCCATCAGTTGTTGTGAGGCACGTCTACTGCAGCACACATAAACCACATGAGATTGTACAACACCTCACTAGTGTGTTTTCCTTTTCTGTGAAGACTCAAGTTGGTACTTTAATATTCAATGAGAGATTTTTGCACATTGGTTTCTCTCTATGTAGATGAATATAAACATGGTAAACACTCTGCATGCCCCATTCAGGAGATTACCATAACCAGACACTTCCAAGATCTGTAAAGATTAAGAGATAGTGGTTGCTATTTCTCTTTGCTTGCTGAGAAGCTGCTTACATTTCCACAGGATTCTCATTACCTTGAGCTTGACCAAACCATGACATCGGATAGTCTGTTCTGTAGCTGTTGCTTGAGCCTTTTCATAAGTCTTTCTCATTTACTTTTGCACAGAGGAGCTCCAAATCTCTTTAAACTCAGTTTACCTGCAACAGCTGAGAAGTGGCCTGTACCCTTTGTGCTTCACTGGCTGAGATGAAGTCCTGCACACACAATGAAGTCCACTGGGCTGTGCTGTCCAAGAGACCTCCCCAGCTGACTGACAGCTCTCCCATCCTCTCCATGTGCTCTTAGCTGGAGGTTATGCTGAAGCTATCACAGCAGAATCCCCTGGCTCAACATAGCCTGTACAGGAGGAGGCTAATACCAACTGGCTGCATCAGTTCCTTCTCTGAGCACACAGGAAAAATACCACACTTTCTTTGCAAGCTGACTGTATGTTCTGTAGATTTTATCCATCATATTCTTGTCTGTATTATCAGCATTAATCTAGTACAGCGTGGGATGAAAATGTGCCCCTGAGACTAAGCATGTACATAACTTTAACTACCAGCTGCCAACACGGATGCAAAGTTATCTTTTCAAACTACGTATAAAACCCTGTGGATAGTGACATTAAGTAGCTATCTTGTATGCAATGCAGACATTACATTTGTGTTAGTGTGTTGACACATCATTATATTTCTCAACAAGGCAAATTAGAGTAATGTTATGTATGTTTTGAGAGCTTGAGGGTTTTTTACAGTTCTGGAAACCAGCATAAAGGCAGACTGTAAAATGAGGTGTAAATATTATAATGATGAGCTATTCCTTCCTGCTTACTGAAAAGCAACAGACATCATTGGTAGAAGCCAGCATATCCCATGTGGATTGCTTGCATTATATTTTCGCAACTGCTGCATATACTAATTGTTTTTAGTTTGCAAGAACCAAAGAAAATGTTATGAATACTCAAAGGAAAACTTACGTTTCTTACACAGCAGCCATGGCTAACTATTTCCCTCCAAAGTGGGCTCCTTTGTGCTGCTTTTGCTGTGAAGACACCCATGAGATATTCCTTTTCTATCTTTTGTCTTTTATCTGCCATCAGTTCTGATGTCACTGTTAACATGTGCAATAATAAATCTTGGAACACTTGTTTCAGGGTCTAGCTGCTGCATGGTACCCTGTGCTACAAGTGCCTACAAGGATGGATTCCCGTGTCCTTTAGATAGCTCTGGCAGTGTGTTGCCAGAGTCTCTGTGGTATAACATTGGGCCTGAACCTCAACCTGTTCCTCTTTCTCGACTCCAAGAGGCAGCAGTATAATTTTCTCTGTGGTATCATAGCCTTTATCAAGAAAGAGCCTGGGATCGATGAGGACTGCAGCCATCGCATGGGCTTTTCACCCTTTTCAGGCACCACTACTCCCCGCTAGTGCTGTCGCCAGCACATCTCTAATCAGCCAGCAGGTATCCTGACTGACCATAACACACCCCACAGAAAGGACATTTCCACATGAAAGCTGAACAAGCAAATGTAGAGCTTAATAGTCAAAAGGCGCCCTCATTCCCTGTGTAAACATCTGCTTAGTTTTCCTCCTTGATTTCAAAGAGGTATATTCAAATACAAAAATAATCAGGGCTGGGACTCCTGCTATCTCCTCCTACAAATTAACTGTATCATGAACATTCATAGTTTCAATGGCTATGTTTAAGCTTCCAGGGTGGTGGAAACTGGCCTCTGCTTTGACTGCACCTCACATCCCAGTCAATGGAAGGGCACCCCTGCACCTTGATTTTCATACCAAGAAAGCCTGACTGCAACAGCTGGGCACAATGCTGTTTGCTCACAAAGGAAGCCAGAGGGTGTTATCTCCTTATGTACATTTAATAATACATACACTTAACAGTAGTTGCTATTCAATAAATATTACTGATATCAAGTATGACCTTCTGCATACTGCAGGACACATCACCCTGCTTTGCATCCAGAAGTTTGTGTTTGATAACAGTAGGACTTAACATTTTGGCACAAATAATGTTACAAAAAGCCATTTTCATGTAAATCTACAAAGGGGAAGAGAACCATTTTCCCAAGTCATTTGTTCTGTTGGTTATCCATCTTTGTTCTGATAATTGTATGCCTTATTTCTAATTTAAATGCATCAGACATCAGAATCTAGCTGCTGCAACTCATTCTTTTCTGTGCAAGATGAAGATGTGTAGTATTGAAGATCCCAGCAGTTAGGTCACCCTCCAGCCTTCTCTTTGATACAGGAACCACAATGACTTCTTTTAGCTTTGTGAAGTGTTCTCCCTAGTCATCAAGTTATTTTAATTAATATTTTTTTAAAAAATCTCTGATTATTTGTCAGATCCTTGAGTTGAGCAAACAATTCCAGTAGCAATTTCTGCAGACAGGAGTGATCTGAGCTGCCAGCTGCTGCCTGCTTTTCTGTGCTGCTGCTGCCATCCCCAGCAAGTCCACCCTGCTCTCCAGCATGCGCTCTTTAACTCATCCCTTGCGTTTCAGAAACGGTGAAGCTGCATCTTTTGCTGCTAGATACAGAGCTTGATGCTTGACTGTTCCAAACATTAAGTTTTATATTTCATTTGCTGATAGTTTAAGGTGAAACCAGGTAAGAATAAGGCCTTAAAATCCAGGTTTCTCTCGGTATCCTCTACCCTCTTTAATGGACTGCAAAGGCTTCTCTTTGTTAATTTACTTTCAGATTCCTCAAATCTGCCCAGGCAATCAAGAGGGCAGAGTCATCAAGAGGAGTGAAAAAGTGATCGTGAGGCAGCCCTGATGTCACCCCAGGGTTTGGGTACTCTGTTGGCAAGAGAGTTCGAATTTGTGTCTCCAGCTCCCTGGGTAATTGCTCTGACCACCAGCTTTTTCTGTCACCTTCAGCTTAAAACCAGGGAATGAGGCAGAGTTATGTACCCATCAGAAATGTCATAACTGGGGAGCAGAAGTCTGTTTTGGAAGGTGCACCGCAGGCTCCCTAAGGAACCCCAGTAGAGAGGCAACAGACTTAAATACGTTTCAGACTAGACCTTAGCATTTGCAAAGGAGACATGGAGTATCTAAATTGCTGTTGTAGGTGATTTCCTCTCCTCCTTATTCACTGCAGAGGAGTCTCAAGAGGCCAGTTCATGTTTGTGCCTGTGAACCAGGTGGCCAGAGGTGCTTTAAGCATTCTCATGCAGCTGGAATCAGAGTCTCCAGTTTAATACCAAGTTCCTCCTGTAAAACAGATCTGGAAATGTTTCCCCACCCAGATGAATGTTGTATTAAAGGATCTGAGATGTGCAAACAGGGTGCCAGTTATGTTTCTTAAACAGTATTTGCTTTGTATATAGAGAGCCTTTCAGCAACAATATTAAAATGTACTTGAATCCCTCCCCAAAATAGTAAGTATATTATTAGTTGATACAATTATTAGTGATACTAAATCCTTAATGGTGATTATAATTGCCAACCTAACTCTAAATTCTCCTCTTGTGTGTAACTGTGTAGCCCTGGGCAGTAAAATGGTAGTTCAGTGTTGTGAATGAACAAAATTTGTCCCATAGTTATTTAATCTTGGGTTTGAAACATCTTCTTTCATCTTTTGTCAGGTCATTTCTTTGAGAGACAGGCAACTGTTCTAGAGATGAAAATAGAACACGAACAAATAGCCAATGGCACACAGGATTCAACTGTTTATGCATTAAAGTACTGTGTCTGTTGTGCATGCTGGCATGTCTCCTAAACACCTTTGCATAGAGCTGCTAAGGCAGATCACAGCAAACCCTGACAGCTGAACCATTTGTGCTGTGTGCTTTTTGCTTAAAAAAGCTGGAATTGTAGAATTTGTTTGCATAACGCAACAGAGCTCTGAAGTTTAAGGATGCTGGACTGTGTTTTAGGAAAAATGAAACAGAATGTAGACCAGATTTTTAGATTATACAATATAAATGCAGCAGGTTTCAGCTGTGGATGTCAGTTTTTTCTCCTAATGACCTGCTACTAAAAGACTTTCAACAGGAAGAACTTTCTTTTGAGTGCCAGCCAACATTTGATTTGCTTGTCCATACAGTTCCATGAAAATTACTTTTTAATCTAGACAGTTGAGATCAATACATGAAACACTCATTCTCTGTGTCTCTTTGAAAAGTGTTTTCCAGTACTGCTCACATTTCTGACTCACCCAAGGTCTTCTCAATGAAAAGCTAAAAGGAGTCTGTATTCAACTAATTAGTTAGAATCAGCCTGTGATGTGTACCCTAGAACTGTGGTGTACACTGGGGCTGGTTATTAAAACCAGGTGAATGTGGTGTCTGTTGTAAATGAGATCACCTATAAGGATTTGACTGGCCTGAATTAAGAATTTATTTCAGGCACTGCAGGTTTTGTACAAGAAGACTTTCAAGCTTTTTCCATCATAGTTAAATGAAATATGTTGTCTGTATAGCTGTATTATCCTCTTTGGAAACAGCAAAAAATATAAAAGTATTCTTGCTCACTTTCTTTACTTTTCAATCAGAAAAATTGGACATTTAATGACCTGTAGAATATGGACCATGACAAGAAAACAGCCACTGACACCTAAAACTTCTAAGAACACTTCTAATAGTAAAGCATAACAGAAAGCTTCAGGTTTTATTTTACAGGTCTCGTAATTGCAGAATATTTACTTCACCATTTATGGTCTGTCTGGCTCTTCAGAGCTAAATAGAAGTCAAAGTTATTCCAAACAAAGAGATATTTGCCTTCAGAATTCCCTTTCTCCAATAGAAACTTTTAGTGAAAAATTCTCATTAGCAGCAAAAGACAATACTTTTATTTATCACTTATCATCCAGAAAAGAATACTTTAGCCTGCAGGAAGCCAGAATATATAAGGGCCACTGGATGGATATCAATATTTCTGCCATGTTAGACCTGTATTGGAGGAACTTTGATCTGATCACCTGTGGAAGTTCTTGTAGTTTTATTTAATATAAAGCTGCATTGAGCAGAACAGCAACTGTGGAGGGGTTTATTGTAGTTCTGCAGACTGAGATGTCCCAGCTGCTATGTCTTTATACCCTTCTGTGAAATAGAAATAAGAAATTGCTGTAGCATACTTTAAAAGAACATATCTGAATATGTCCTTTGTACATAGTATAAAAATAAGAAAATCTATTTTCGAACAAGAATATTTACTTTTTATATCCATTAGTCGCTATTCACTGCTCTCCTCCCATTGTGTCATGCAGAGAGCATGGCTGGCATCATCTGACCTATACGGTCAACCACAGAGTCCAAAAATCCATTGGCACACATCACAGATGATCAGCCAGTTAAAATTACTCAGGTGTAATGGATTACATGGATTGCTTTGCAAAACTGCTGAGAAAAGGGCCAGATTCATTAGGAACATTTACTTATTGGTGCTGAAAAATCAGCTGGTTTTTTTTTTGCATTTTAAAATCATTGTGCCTGGGGAAATCTTCCTCAGCTGCTGCATTTGGGTCATGGCAGACGATCCATATTTTTAGTTTTTCCTCATTTTATTGGACTGTGGCTCACCTGCTTCTTTTGGCTTGTCTACCCAGAACAGGCTTTTTGCCTTTCTCCTCACGAGATGAGGGTTTGCAGCTCAGCAGCCCCAGACACCTGTACTGAAACCATCTCTTCAGACTGCCAGAAGTTTAAATGCACTTTTTTTCCAAGAGATCGCACCATGAGCAGTCTGAATTTACAATTTTCTCTCCAGGGATAGCTGCATAAGAACAAACTACGCCCAGACTTTGTAAGCTCTTTCAAACAGCCCCACTTTTAACTCAGAGTTGTGCAGATTGAGTCTGGGCTGTAAAACACCTGTACACAACTCAGTGCTCCATTTCCCTCCTCGTTCATGAGTCCTCTGGGAAAGACAATGCATTTCTGCACACGGTTTCCTCTTCAAATCACACATGTGTCTTTTGTAGCACATCTCCTCCCTCCTGAGCAGCTTCCACAGTGAAAATGACCTAATTTCTGCAAAAGTGGATCCCTCAGCTCTTTTGTCCTGCTCGAGCTTCCTTGATGACTTGAAGTCCCTCTCAGTTACTGTTTGCTGGGGACCCCTTTAATTTGTCTGTCAAGTGATCAGCTCCCTAACAGAAACCAGTGAGAACTTTGTGAAAAGCCGACCCTTAGGAAATTGTAGCCTGTTTATTTGACTAGGGAAATGCCCCTTAAGTGGGCAGTCTTCAAAGTTCACTGGCACTTCTCTGCTGGTCCTAGCCAGATGCCAGCACTTCTCTGGGGATTCCTGTGTGAAGTTCCCCATGGAGAACAGCATCCCCTGAAAATGCAACAATGTAAAATGACGAGAATTAAGAAAATTCTTCAGTTTTGGTAACTTTAGTGCTGCGTGTGTAGACTTTCAATGTGCTTTAAGCAGCTGATTAAGACAGAGTCCTTTGAGAATGGTTGGAGCATTGGTTTCTTTAATGCTTGATCTGTCTGAGTAGAACAGCATCAGTTTTCAATTTTCAATCTCTGTGACAGTTCTCAGTGAAATCGTTGTGAATATGTTTTGGCTTCTCCTAAATCTGCCTTCACTTCTTTAGTAGACACATGCCAAGACTGCTCAGGCTGTGTTTGACGCATCTTTTTTGTTTTATTTACCTATAACAGGACCAGCTACTCTAACATCCCTGATTTGCACATGACTGCCAACAATTACACTGCAAAAGGAAATGTCTGGCCAAATTACATCCTTGCACCTTCCCACTGGAAAGCTTGGTTACAAAATACCTACTTGTTTAGTATATTCCAGGTTAATTTGAATTTGCTTCAAAAATCCTGACAAAATAACAATTTTTTTTACTAAGCAGGCATAATTAACCATGACAAGTGCAAGGTCCTACACCTGGGTGGGAGCAATACCATGCACAGCTACAGGTTGGGCAGAGAAGAGATTCAGGGCAGCGCTGCACAGAACAACTTGGGGGTGTTGGTCGATGAGAAAGAGAACATGAGCAGGCAGTGTGCTCTTGCAGTCCAGAAAGCCAACTGTATCCTGGGCTGCATCAAAAGGAATGTGACCATCAGGTTGAGGGAGATGATCCTGCCCCTCTGCTCTGCTCTTGTGGGACCTCACTTGGAGTATTGTGTGCAGTTCTGGTGTCCTCAACATAAAAAGGACATGGAATGGTTGGAACAAGTGCAGAGGAGGGCCATGAGGATGATCAGGGGACTGGAGATAGCATGATGGAGCTGGGGCTGTTCAGTCAGGAGAAGGCTGCATGAAGACCTCTTAGCAGCCTCCTAATACCTTAAGGAGGGCTATAGGGATGCTGGGGAGGGACTTTTCATTAGGGATTGTAGTGATAGGACAATGGGTGATGGGTTAAAACAAACAGGGGAAGTTTAGATTGGATATGAGGAAGAAATTCTTTACTGTGCGGGTGGTGAGGCATTGGAATGTGTTTCCCAGTGAAGATGTGAATGCTCCCTCCCTGACGGTGTTCAAGGCCAGGTTGGACAGAGCCTTGGGTGACATGATTTAGTGTGAGGTGTCCCTGCCCATGCAGGGGGGTTGGAACTAGATGATCTTAAGGTCCTGTCCAACCCTAACTATTCTATGATTCTATAATTCTTCCATGGTTTGGCCTCATTCTTGGACATGCAGCTAAATAAATAGATAAGTTAGAAAAATGTGTGGAAAAGCAAGCAGCGTGGGAATAGGTGACATTCCCCTGCAATTTTAGCTTTTTTATACCACGCTGACTTTCTTGTCTTTTTTTTCCAAAGTCATCTACTAGAACTATTTGAGACAGATGCCCCAGTAACCTTTGATATTCCCTGTAGATCTTTCCTGTCATAGAGAAACCAGAAGCAGTACTCGAAGAATTCAGAAACCTTTTCTGCAAAAGCTTTTTTCTTGCTATTCTCCAAGGGAACAGAGCTTAAGTATCTATTCCAGATATAGCAAAGAGCAGTGGCTGTGACTTGAAGATATCAGAAAAAAGGAACTTATTTTCTGTACCACCTGATTTTTTTTCTATATCTGTATATTTATAAAGTTTCCTTTGTTAGTATCTGCGCAATGCAAAAAAAGTGAATAAAAGGGGCATAATCTGTATCTTGTTCTTGTCATATTCAGCTCTGAGAGAAATGTGAGAGGTTATGGTTCACCCAACAAAAAATGAACAAGAGGCTTGGATTCCCTTGGATGTTTGGCAGTGGATACCAGCTGATTCACTTTGTAAAATGCACTCTTATAAATGCCTCCCTTCTTGCAGCAAGTGCTTTGAGACTACTGATACCCATAAAGTTGGCAGGACCCCATCCATGCACCTCTTCTGAAGGATGATCTCTTGTGTGGCACTGTAGCCAATGCTGTGTGGAAGCATTTGTTCATAGTGCCACCTACAGAATCAGCCCTTCTACTTGATGACAATTATGGGACAACATAAGAATTGCCTCTATTTCCTTTCTCTTTGGGACTTGTAACATCATTTATCATTACCAAGAAATCGTAAACCAAGAGCCTCAAAATTTAAGTGCTAAGTATACAAGGATTACAAGGATTTCCAACAGACCAATGATCCAATCCACCTACATATTTTTAAGAATCTTCCTTTAATCCTTTAACCTTCTTCGGTGTTGTGACGCCAACATTCTTACCCTGAAAAGAGAATAAAACCTGAACATAAATTGAAGGCAAAAGGAAGAAAGATCTGGGACATTCCTTAAGAATGATACGTAGGCACTGAAAGACATAGGAAAACCTATGTAATTTATTAGCCATAAAAATATGGAAATTATCTGTAGTTAAAGGAAACTTTTTTTTTTTAATAAAAATTTGGTTAATATACTACACTGCTTTAAAAATGAAAGTGTACCCACTATGAATGGAAACTTATCTGTACTATTTGTTGCACAATAATGTGTAAAGAGATAGTATATACTCTCGGAGAACTTCAGTCTGGAGTTAGAGTCTAAAGCATACACATGAAAAAAACTTCAGGAGCCAGACTAGTCCTTGGAGGATCATGAATTGGCTTTGGCATGTATAACAATGAAAGCTGTAGCAAGAAAGCTATCCAAACAACATGAAGAGATTCTTTTGCATGGCTTACTTTCTTTAACGCTAATCTATACATATATTTATACACACACATATAAAATTAAAGAGAAGTAGAAAAAATAGTAAGGGAAGTTTGGGCTTCAGACATGTTTCTAGATTCTCTTTTGTTAATTTATGCTTATAAAAGTAAAGACATTCAGGTCACTGCTAGAAATACTGAGGTCCACCAGTTAAGAGACTCGCTGGCATCATCTACAGGAGTCATATTTATCCCTTACTTGACCACTCATTATTGTGTCAAGTGGGAAAGAGGTGTGGCTTTTTATAAAGATGAGGTAATGCACGTTAGAGAATAAGTTCAGGTTTGGGCATGTTCCCACAATGACTGTTTTCATTGAAAACTTAGGCAATTGCACAGCAACAAGCACATAGAAATGATGTAAAGTGAGGCAACAAAAATTGCTTCTACCGTCAGGTCAGGTCAGGTGCTGGAAAATGGGTGAGTTCAAGTTTAGCTTTATTTGCTCTTTATTTCCACACTGCACACATCCTGGAGTTAGTCCTCATTGTGTGTTGGAGAAATACCAGGTGCCTGTCCTAAGGGCTTTTGCCAGCTTCTAGCATCAAGAATCTACAAAGCCCTGGGAAAACTAATTGACTATCAAAAAGATGATTAATTGAAAAAATATATGTGTGGAGTCATGGCATGCAAACATTTGAGAGTTCCTATTCTACCAAATGTTAGATTTGGGGGACATTTTAAGGTGATTGTAGAAGCTCTAGCAGGGAGTGAATCAGTGTATGATTTCTTCCTCCATAAGGAGTAGTATTGAGTGGGAAGTTATTTAAAACAGGCAAAATAGAATAGATGTTATCAGTCTGACTGTCAATCTCTTCAGCTTGGGGAATCTTAGTGGTCCCTAAGGGAAGAGAAATCACAGACCTTGACTCACACTGGTAAAGGGTGGTGTGTTCAAATTACTGGGAGCATGTGCTGCATTGGGTGCATAGCAGATAGAAGGAAGAGCTCTCTTAATTAGCATCCCTCTTTCTGAAGAGGTATTGGTACAAGCTGGGCTGAAAATTTCTGAAATAGGAAAAAAAGAGCTGGGAGATACAACTTTCTTACCCCCTCTGTGAGTAAGTGTAAGCTACATTTCTACTGGATTAGCAATTCTAGTACCTTTTACGTGTGATCTTTGTAATAATAAAGGCCAAGATCAGTTCCTTTAGGTTGAACTGCTTGGCTTAATATATGACAAAGTGTAAAATCAGAACAAAATACGAAAGGCTAAATTAAAACTATCCTCTTATTGCTATAAAACATGGTGAAGTTGTATATCTTCTCTCATGTTTGGCCTTTTACTTTTGTTGCTCTTTAGATTTATAGTAGAATGCTGACAGAAGATGATATATGGGAAATAGATATTGAAAAATTGAAATGTTGCTTGTCAGCCTGCATAATATGAGCAACCATTCAGACGGTGGAAACGATTCCACAATTATATGTACTTTCTGATACTTCTTCGATCCTCTACCCCTTTTCTTGAAAAGTACCTCTTTCTGAGATACTATCTAACCATGAGATGCTTGCTATACATTTATGTCAATCTCTGTTGAAGGAAAAACTCTGACTGCCTGGTAGCAAGCTCTGTGGAGTTTGCTTTTAACTCAGTATGAAAACATGACCTTCCATCCAGCAGTGGCATCTTTCTTTCAATGGAGCTTCCTTTTCTAAGAAAAAAAGAGTTTCAAAAGAACCTTTTCATACTAAAAATGTGTTCTAAAGTACATAAATGGTCTCACTTTTGTCTTGCCTAACAGTGTGGCATTATACTGTCTGAAATGTCACCCATATAGTTTATATGTTTGAAACCTATCAGTCATCTTGTTCTCATTACCACAGGCAAATACAAGCACCCTTAAGGAGTGTATTTTCTTCCTGATGGTATATGGGAAAAATCAGACAAAAGCTGGTTAACTATCCTGGTTTGATTTTGGACTATAACTTTTTCTTGACTTCTTAGCATGTAATCTAACAATTGTAAAGAGAGAGAGATCTAACTGTTGTATTTTTCTTGGCAACCCATATATTGGGTGGAATTCATTTATCAGAAGTTTACTTCTACAGGACAGGAGTCTGCATCTAAGTCTGAGGAATAGTGTGACTTTACTGTCAAGGGAGAAGAATGGTCACCGATTTTCTACAGTTTGAGTGTAACTGAGCACAATAGATATCTAGCACCATTGGAGACATCCTAAGCAAACATTCTTGGCCTCCAGGAGACAGTTAAGCAGGATATGTGTTCCACAGGACCTACAATACACCTGCTAGCCTATCCTGAGACACCTACAATGGTAGTAGGCATCTGTGTTTAGACCTTTATCCCATTTGATTATAGGGAGAGTATGACCTTTAGAAACAGATGTCCTGTGTGAGGGTAGTCTTTAGTGTGACCATCTTGACTTCTGTAAGTCCAAACACATGGAGCTTCTCTCTTGTCATTTCAATGACTGTTTAAAATGCCAGTCCTTTCTCCTGATTATTTGCTAGACTTGGTAAGCCTTGATACTGAAACCTCCCAGTCAACTCATTGGGTTGGAGCCTGTTGTATAAAGTATGCTGAGGAGGAAGTATGAGCTGTGTTGGGCTGTAGACAGCCAGCAAAGTGGAATAGCTGGTCAAAGTGATGTGGGAAGGTAGTTGGGAGAGCTGCAGAAGCCAACTTTATTCCTACCAAAAAGTGGTAGAGACCCAACTGCCATGGGCTAGAGGAGAGTAAGTCAAGCCAAGTGCCCAAGTAAACTTAAATGTAAACATGAGTATAGCAATGGCACAGGCATAGAAGTGATACAGAAAATCCTTAGCTTGACTTCTGTGAGGCTCTTGGTTTATCAAGATTTTCAGACCATGTCGTTACAGATCATAGATCATAGAGCGTAGAATAGTTAGGGTTGGAAAGGACCTTAAGATCACTTAGTTCCAACTCCCCTGCCAAGGGGCAGGGACACCTCCCATTAAACCATGTCACCTAAGGCTCTGTCCAACCCAGCCTTAAACACCACCAGGGATAGAACATTCACAACTTCCCTGGGCAACCCATTCCAGTGCCTCACCACCCTTATGGTAAAGAGCTTCCTCCTTGTATCCAATCTAAATTTCCTCTGTTTAAGTTTGAACCCGTTATCCCTTTTCCCATCACTACAGTCCCTAATGAAGAGTCTATCATGCCTATGAACATCATCAGAATTGCATCCTGTATAAAATTCAACAGCAGTCACTATTTCTCTCTGGATCTATGAACTTAAGCAATTGTTTTCTGCATAGATCTAATTGCTTGGGGGAGGGGGGCTAGGCAGAAAGGAGATGCCTGAGAGGGATCCAATCTGTCTTTTCCCCTTTACAGGTGACTGCTCCAACTACCAGATTACAAGCTCAGTTATGAAAATTACTTTCCATTGCTCCCTGCAGATGTGTACCTCTCTATAGGAGCGCACTGAAGCTTAATTGGATCAAAATCTTACAGCATGAAAATAAGGATGATTTTATTGCTAAATAGTCACATCATTAGCATAGAGAGAGGTCTTGAGTTATGTTTTTCACACTAAGGCGTATTTGTGCAATTTACCCAGTAACTAGGTATTTGTAACTATTTTCACATAACTGGGTAAATGCATAATTATGTAATACAAACTAAGAATTTCCTGGTGCAAAGATCAGTACTCACATCCCTCCAGTCTTAGGTTAAATACTATGAAGTCTTGGAGTCATGGAAATAACATTTACAAATGTAATTTAAACATACATCATGTAAGAACAGAGTGCCCTGATATGGGTGATATCCTTGATAAGGATGGCCATGGCTTTGAGCGAGGAAACTTCAGCTCAAGACTCCTTTCTGTTTGAGCCAGAACACAGTTGCATTGTAGGTCAACCATATCCTTAAGAAATGTTTTCGATGTAAGAGCAGGGAATGGATTTTTCTCATGCATCCTGGTGAAGCTGTTCCAATTCATGTCAGTACTTTAATGTTTCTGGGGCCAGAGAACAAACCAGAATATCCAACTCACTAAACTTCATAGATAGGGCACTCAGACAGCGGGAAAAGGAATAATAACTTGTGTTCACCCTGTATTCTAAGGCATCTATCTATATATTAGAACATCCCATAACATCTGTGGTTGAAGATTCCAGAACATCTGCCTTCAGAATGCTGATTCTCACTGCAGCTGTTTCTTACAATTCATGAAGGAAGAATTCCGGTGTTAATCTCAGCCAACAAAAAAGAATTGGATCAGTTATGTGTGAAATTTGCATAATTTTACCCCAAACTTCCCATGCATTCTAAATTCCAAAGGTCCTGAAAAGTGACGGTGTTTGTGAAAGGGATTATAAAAGGAATTTTGTCCCCCACCCCCAACCTTCTTTCTCACACTCACCCACCCCCCAATAAAAAAGGTATTAAATCTCAATCTCAACTATTTTTCAGTTACTTACACACTCCTGGAAACCTGAAATGTTTAATTTTAAAAGTGTCATTTCCAAAATATAGACATTTTCAAAACCTTTTCCCTCTTTTGCAGCAAAAGAATGCATGCAGAGGGAGAGGAGTGTGAAGAAAAATCCACCCAACCCTCAGTTTGCACATAATTCCATGTTGATGAAACCACAAAACTGGAGTTTTTTCTAAGTAGTCTACTTATAGCCTTCCTTCTTCCCACCCCTCCCCTCAAAGCTAAAGAATTGTGCAAACTTGTAATGCTAGAAGACTATAATCAGGAATGCCAAACTAGACCTAAAAATAATGACATGACTTGCATCTAGTGCTAAATAGGTTAATCTTACTTGTCTTCAAGCTTTCTTTTGTGATTTTCTTTACAAAGAACTTTTCTTTGCCGAGGCTGAATTGACCAATGGTTCTTCAGATCCCATAATAGCAGCCCCAGCACTTAAGATAATGAAGAATTTTCATTATCTCTCTTTCAAAATACCATTGTGAGGAGCACTGGGGAAATGACTATTAATCATTTGTCAGTAGCAGCGGCAATAGATTTTTTTTTTCCCAGGCATTTAACCGTATGAGGACAAGAACACCAAAGTACAAAACATTGCTTGGATAGACTTCTCAGTCTTTCATATTGTTTCTCACACAAATGCGTTTCATGTTACATGTCTGACAGAGGGGAATTTGCTTTGTGCACTCACTGGTTGTGGTTGTGCCTATGAGGAAGGTGAGTTAGGAGTGAGGAATATCAATGATGGAATGAAGATGGTGCCTGGGGAACATGAGTCTTACCAGCAGAAGGGGTGGCATGACCTCTGCTTTACAGGAGAAGGCAGAAGGAGACAAGCAGGATGGCTGGTGAACAATATGGATGAATTGTCTGGGATACCTTTGGGTTAAGCAGAGGACAAAATACCCCCCAAAGAAAAGGACAAAAGAGAGGCAATTTTGATATCAGAGGAACCTAGTGATAAAGGCTGATGTTAACATGTTAGCTCTTAGTAAATGCAATAGAAGCTGGGTGGGAAGCAGTCATTCCTCACTGTCCTTCATAGTAAGGAATTTCTTCCTAACATCTAATCTAAATCCACTCTCTTTGTGTTCGAAGTCATTCCCCCTTGCCCTGTCACCACATGCCCTTGTAAAAGACTGCTCTCCAGATTTCTTGTAGGTCACCTCTAGGTATTGGAGGAAGCTCTTTACTGTGAGGGTGGTGAGGCTGTGGCACAGGTTGCCCAGAGAAGCTGTGGCTGCCCCATCCCTGGCAGTGTTCAAGTCCAGGTTGGATGGGGCTTGAAGCAACCTGCTCTAGTGGAAGGTGTCCCTGTCCATAGCAGGGAGGGGTGGAATTTAATGATTTTTAAGGTCCTTTCCAACCCAATTCATTCTATGATTCTGTGATTTTCTACAGGCAGGGTAGCAACTGTTTTTATTAGCAGTCCTGTTATTTCACAGAGATGCTCTTCTGCCCCTGTTCCCTCAAGGGTCTGCAGAGCTCTAGGCATCTGTGTAGGATATTTCTGAGTGGGATGCAACACCTCTCATATTTCCTGAGCAGGAGCACTGTGACAGAGTTAGAAAAAATATTGCTCTAAGGAAAGGGAAGAGGTCATCTTCTCTAGCCTCCATCCCCAATGCAGGGGTTGGGGATGTCTGGTTGTTCCTAAACCCTACCTGGCTGCTGGACTTCCAACCTACCCTTAAAAATCTTTTCTGATGGGAGACCCTGAAATCTCTGTGGCCAGCCTTTTTCAGTTTATAACTTGAGTTAGTTATTTCTAGCCTTTCTTGAACAATAGGGTCTATCTATCTGCCCCAGGTACAGTGGAACAGGCCTTGGCGCCGTTGCCCAGCATTGGATCTCCAGCCATAGCTCCCTGACAAGCCATTGCTTTGTGACGCAGGAATGTAAGTAAGTCTTTTAAAATGACACTTAAAAGTGTCCTAATCTTCCTCTCTGAACAAATGAGTAGTCCAAATGAATTGCTTAGCTGCCATGATTTCTTTCACATCATTTCAGCACTGATGAATGGATAGCTAAGGACAGTGTAAGGCAAGAATATATATAGGTTAGAACATATTTTTACCCTGATGTAGTCATAAACTTGATGTGATTTCCAGCCCATGAGTAGCTCCTCGTGTTGGATTGCACTGACACTGTTGTTAATCATGGTACTGTTGTTTCTGCATTTGCATGGGAACAATCTGCAGGTACAAGAACACTCTCTCCCATGGGCTGAGCTCACCTTGTTGCAGACCTGACAAATGCAGGGCTTGTTGGCAGTTGCAGTGTTAACCTTTTTCCTTTTCTCAGCTGCTTATTGTTCTTAAACTTGATTCTTATAGCAAATCATTTGCTTTTCCTAAATTACCAGTATATCCATTTATATGCAGACATCATAAATCACCTTTTATGGCATTTTATTAGTCAAAATATGATTAATTAGGTTTGCGCTCTTTTATGTCTCAGTAATTTAAATACTTATGAACTAAAATCTAAATAATTATAGCCTTCTCAACATATTTTTAAGAAAGATCTATTGAGTATAAGGTTGAATTTTCAATGGCTCATTTTGCATGCCGGAAAGGAGGAAATGAAAGATATTAAAAATATTTTGTACTGGAGGTTTAGAATTGAAAAGAGAGACCTAGAATTCTGATTGCTAATTAAGTTTCACATTTAACACAAATAAAACATGCAAGGTTGTAAGAAAGTTTGACAAAAAAAGTCTAAAGAGATCTGTACGTTTTGTGCTATAATTATATTGGTATTTTTATATTATAGTTATTATCTTGCCAATAACCATGACAAAAAACCACCATTAAATCCTCTGAAGTTGATAGTGGTTGCATATGTAAGTCTGTGTGTGTGTAAAAATGTGAATCATTGTGAAAATATTGAACCAATTTCTGATTTCACATGGTCCCAGATCCTGCAACCACTCAACTGTAGCTGCTACAGCACAAGTTCCACCTTGTCTCTGTGAACAGCTTAATACAGAACAGCTTAAGAAGAATCTCACTCAAGTTATGCATGACTACTTAACCTCCAGTTTGCAGGACTTCCACTGAAGTCACCTGCCAAGAGCCAGCAGGCTAATTATTAGTTGCAAACCCAAAGTCTGATACAGGTACTGAATGCAGTACTGTAAGGATGTTGGCTTGGTTTACAGCCCTCCACCCACTAACTGCAAGCAATGTGTCTCCTGAGGGATTCTCCAGAATTGCTGCTGGCTGCAGAGAATGAGGCTGGCAGAGCAAAGTCTAATGCTGCTAATTGTTCTTTGCTTGCTTCACCCTACAAGTGAAGCCTGGGAACTGCAGGAAAAGCCTTGTTGTAACCTAGCTGGCTCCTGCAGGAGTGTCCCAAGGTACACTCAGCTGAGGTGAGAACTGAGTCTAGTGTAACTTGTGTGTTTCTTTCCAGCACTCTCCATCATTCTTGTTATTGCTGATTTTTATTAGTGCAGAAATTTTTATTTTGCTGAAAAGAGTAAGTCTGATTCCGGCACAAGGTGTGTCACCATTTCTCAGAATGGACTAACTGTAATTCTTAACAAATACACTTGGATTTTCCTAAAAAAAAAAAAAGACCATTTTCCTATTCACATTTAGATGGCAGCATCAAAGTTCTTACTGGGAACATCATCATGAATTTACAAAGATGCAGTGGCATGAATTAGGAATGAGAAATACTTTAACTGCACTAGTTGAATAGGGTTGATCAATTATTTGAACTGAAGTTAGAGGCTAATGGGAGCCTGGAGATTAATTTGGAAATGGTCTATGCATTCTATTTCCATGAACCTTTACATATTCAACGTGTGAATAAACATAGACCAATCAAGAGGGAAGACAACTCTTTATGATGTTCTATTAGCACTCCACTTTCAGAATGAGGCTCCCATAGGGTGCATGTAAACTTGGTGGGATTTAGTTGAAGAGTTTGTGCATTCAGATCAAGCCAGGTTTCATTTGCAGAAGATCTTCCACAGTAGCAAGCTTCATTTACTAAAATTGGAGGAGGGGCTCCCCCTTTGCCAAACCATTCTATCAGTCTAAGGAAGAAGCCAGCCAAGCTCTTCTGGCCTTTCTGCACCTCCGGAGAGCAGGGAAGGCCTGCAGTGAGGAGCCAATCAGAGTTAAGGGAACAAAATAGCTATTGAACTGCTGCTGTTGAATTTAAACTATAACTTCTTGGCAGCTGAGTCTCTACAAGTAATGCACAAAGTAAGTGAGACAATGTTAGTGTAGAACAGTAATATTTCACTTCTTTCAGTAATGGGGACTTTCCATTACAATCTGCACTTACTTTTATTCCTGCTTTGCAAACAAAAGGAAGAAAGTTTGGGAAGGTCTATGTAAGCAATGGGAGAAGCAATGCCTACAGCAGAGCATTCGACTTGTCTGCTTTTCACTAATGGCCCAGGAACAGTAGTTCAGACTATATCTTGGAAATAATACTTTTATAGGAGATGGAAAAAGACAAATTTTAAAGTATCTATCTCAGCTAGCTTTCTGCAAATCTTCTATGCCCCATGCTGATGCCCTGATGGTGGTGCAGGGGGGTATGCATGGTGTGGCCGGGATTTGGTATGAGGTGATGGGGTGCACTGTGTAGTAAAACTTAGTATCAGGTGATGGGGGGGCACT
>JASSUY010028918.1:0-16521 GCA_032466535.1 Forpus xanthops
GCACACTGTCAGCTCATGTTCATTCTCTCATCAACCAACACCCTCAAGTCCTTCTCCTCAGGGCTGCTCTGAATCTCATCTCCACCCAACCTGTAACTGTGCCTGGGATTGTTCCGACCCAGGTGTAGGACCTTGCACTTGGCATGGTTAAACTTCATCAGATTGGCATCAGCCCACCTCACAAATATGTCAGGGTCCCTCTAGATGGCATTCCTTCTCTAGCCTTTTTTGTCCGATTCTTTACTTGAAGTCTATATTTACCATGTTTCCTCTGCAATATGCTTCAGCACTGCCTTTGTCTTCTAGGTCTTCTGGCCATTTCTTGATATAGCCTGTCATGGGTTCAGCAGCAGCAGTCATTTTTCTCCTTTTTGGAGAAGTGCTGGTGTAGCACTGTGGTTTTGATTTTGGGCCTGTGAGCAGTGCTAATAACACCAGTGTTTTCAGTTACTGCTTGGTAATGTTTAGGCTGGCCAAGGACTTTCTGAGCCTCATGCTCTACCAGGGAGGAGAGGAAGCCATGAGGAAACCAGGAGGAAGCAGAGACAGGGCACCTGACACAAACTGACCAAAGGGGTATTCCATACCACAGCACGTCATGCCCAGGATGTAAAAAAGCAGAGAGCAGAGACCCAGAAGGGTGGGGGTGTGCTGCTTGGTTGGGCTGGGTATAGGTGGTGAGCAATTGTATTCTTTCCTTGCCATTATTATTATTGGTGGTAGCAGCAGTGATTTGTGTTATACCTTAGTTACTAAACTGTTCTTATCTCAACCTGTGGGAGTTGCATTCTTTTGATTCTCCTCCCCATCCCCCCGGGAGCTGGGGGAAGAAAGAGGGGGGAGTGAGTGAGAGAGAAAACTGCATGGCTGATTTATACCTTAAATCACACACAGACCAGACTTGCTGGGATTGTCATATATGCTGTAACCATGATCCTAAAGGGTGGAAGGCACAGCAGAAAGAGCACCATAAACACTTGAATCCTGCTCCTGAATTCATGCAACTGTTGGTTGAGCTAGCAAACTCTGAAGTCAGAATGGTACTTCTGCTGTAAGAAAAACCCCTCATATAGTAACTTCTGTGAAAAGTTCTGTGACAGATGAATGAGTCCAAGGGTTTGGAAACAATGCATGGTCTTTCTAGGGAAAAAAGGTGTTTTGAGGAGAAATGGAAGAGCTCAGTAAGAATTTGCCCTTTAAAGTTCATCTTTCTTGATTCTCTTTCCTTACATTTTCTTTCATTCTCCTCTCTGCTCCAACCCCAGTATCTAACATGCACCCATCTGTTAATGTATAAAAAGGGCTCCCTCTGTTAGTGTCTATTAAAAGTGCCATATGGCTGAGGTATAGCCTTAGGTGGTGAGAATCATAGAGTGCATTTCTGTGTGAAGAGAGATTTCTGCATTTAAGGTTTTAATTAGGTGAGTGCTTTTTAAGTAGCACCACATTTTCTCCTTAAATAATCACTAATCCTTGACAAAGAAATAATATGAAACTTGTCTAAAATACATCCTGACATGTATCAATGAGCATTTCCTTAGTTCTCATAATGATTCACATCTCTTTCATCTTCACTGTTGGGAGTAACAGGCGAAGTGGTCTCCTGAGTGTGCATGATCCCTCCCACCCTGGTCTGCCCAGCTTTTGTACTTCCCTACTGCTGCTACAGATACACGTACTCTAGGTTAAACAGCACCATCTGTCACAGAGCAGGAAGGAGTTGCTTATTTCAAGCTGCAGCTGCAATGTGGCATTATTGGAGGGGCAGAGGGAGAGCAAGAGGATTTTTGTGGGTTTAGGTTTCACTTGACATGATGGAATGACCCCACTTGCAGCACTGTGTGCACTTCTGGTGTCCTCAGCATAAGAAGGACATGGGATTGTTGGAGCAAGTCCAGACGAGGCCAGGAAGATGATGAGGGGCTGGAGCACCTCCTGTATGGAGACAGGCTGAAAACATTGGGACTGTTGAGCCTGGAGAAGAGAAGCTGCATGGAGACCTTATAGCAGCTTCCAGTGTCTGAAGGGGTCTACAAGGATGCTGGAGAGGGACTCTTCATAAGGGACTGTAGTGATAGGACAAGGGATGATGGGTTCAAACTGAAATAGGGGAAGTTCAGATTAGATCTAAGGTAGGAGTTCTTTACTCTGATGGTGCTGAGGCACTGGAATGGATTACCCAGGGAAGTAAACGCTCCATCTCTGTCAGTGTTCAAGGCCAGGTTGGACAGAGCCTTGTGTGCCATGGTCTAATGTGAGGTGTCCCTGCCCGTGGCAACGGATTGGAACTGGATGATGTTAAGGTCATTTCCAACCCAAACCGTTCTGTGAATCTGTGATTATTCTGATCAACCCAACTGCTGCAGGCTGCAGGTCAGAAACAGAGCTGAGAACTGTCAATAAATATCGCAGGTCTGTTATTTCTTTGCTTCTGTTCTTTCTTTTTCAGTGCCACTGTCATTTGTGTCAAGGGCAAGCTACAAAGGGTAAATCACATACGAAGTGGGTATGAGGATCTGCTCTGTCACACAAATATGATGTCCAAGTAACATCACTCTGGAAAAATCAGTGAGCAGTGCCAACATTCATTGCTAATCAAGACTGTCTAGGAGATCTTGGTTGTGCTGGGTGGAGAGGACACTGCAGTAATTGCCACAATTACTCTGCTTTTCAATGACTTCAGAGACATAATGCTAACTCAAAAATGTCTCCATTCCATGGATTCAGATTAATTCCCTGCAATTCACTGTCCTGTATTGTGTCTGTACTAGTTTTCCACTTTTATGTTAAGCATGTTGAAGACTTCAGTCACTGTGGTATCCAAAATCTGTTAAAAATGCCTAAATTAATGTCTCTTTTTCCTTCCTTTGCCTGTTGTTTAACAGAATTTAGACATAAAAAGACTTCTTTGATATCAGAAATTTTTCTCTGTGTCTCCTGGAGCCCTTAAAGACTTCATCTCCCTCTTTTGTCTGTTAATCCCTTATAGCACTGCATGCTAAAGAGTAAGTAAAATCTTAATCATTTCCGTTCACATAAGCGGAGCCAGAGGCACAATGAAGAATATATAATGTATAACTGGCTCTTCAGTGACTACTCATTATTATCTTCCCTCTCCAACAAACTTCTGTTTCTTTTCATCAGAAAATGATGTTTCTGAAACTCTGCCTCATCCCTTTAGTGATGCTCCTCATGGTAGTGATAATAAACAGAGAGGAGTCAAGTAGACGCAGCACCCTGATAAATCTGATGGGGCTGATTTTCAGGATGTAAGGAAACCCAGAAAAGGAAAGTTTCAGCCATTTGCCTCCTCCAGTAACACTCCTAAGCAGGCACCCACAGAATGGTAATAATAATAGATGATATACGCAGAATATTTGATACCAAGGATACTGAGGTACTATCCAAGCCTGATTATTTCCTGCTCAGGGACTTCTGACATTGTCGTTTGCTGAGTAACTCAGTCTTTGAAATATTTTCCATTCTTCCCTTTTTCAATTGGATTTCATTCTATTTTATATTTGATGAGCGCTGCATCAATAGAAGTGTCAGCAGCAGGCTGAAAGAAGTGATCCTGCCCCTCTGCTCTGCTCTCATGAGACTCCACTTGCAGCACTGTGTGCACTTCTGGTGTCCTCAACGTAAGGACATGGAGCTGTTGGAGCAAGTCCAGAGGAGGCCAGGAAGATGATCAGGGGCTGGAGCACCTCCTGTATGGAGACAGGCTGAGAACATTGGGGCTGTTGAGCCTGGAGAAGAGAAGCTGCATGGAGACCTCAGAGCAGCTTCCAGTATCTGAAGGGGGCTACAAGGATGCTGGGGAGGGACTCTTCATGAGGGACTGTAGTGATAGGACAAGGTGTGATGGGTTCAAACTGGAACAGGAGAAGATCAGTTCAGATATAAGGAAGAAGTTCTTTACTATGAAGGTGGGACTGTTCCAGACACTGGAACAGGTTGCCCAAAGAAGTGACTAATGCCCCATCCCTGTCAGTGTTCAAGGCCAGGTTGGACAGAGCCTTGGGTGACGTGGTCTGGTGTGTGGTGTCCCTGCCTATGGCAAGGGGTTGGAACTGGGTGTTTTTAAGGTCCTTTGCAACCATAACTGTTCTATGATTCTAGGATTGCAGGAAAACTTACATATTAGCAGAAAAGGTTGTTTTTTCTATGTATGAAGAACATTACAGGATAAAGAAGATGGAAGATGTGTCCATGCAGTAAACAGAAAATTTATGAGGCTTTCATTAGATGGTTGTCAGTAGAATATAGAAGAAGAGTTAATACTTACGCATATTCTGATAATGCTGCCCAAGGAAATTAGGGTAATCTGGTCTCCATGCAAAAAAGGGAAGACTTTGTGTATACATTAAAAAAGGAAAAATTAAAGCAGACTGTCACTAAAGATTTATTTATAGAGAAAATACACAAAGCAAACCATGAAAACTGAAAATAAGGTAATCAAAATGTTTATTTCGGAAATAAAATATAAACCAAGCAGAGGGGGATTAATCTCACTGAAGTTTAGACAACTAAAGCTGAACTAGTTACCTAATGCCCTCTTTAAGCTAATGTATAGGTACAGACATAGTGAACAGCAATTTTTCTGAGCTGTTGGATAGATTAGGTAAAGGTGAGCTGGAATGTCCTCCAGAAGTGCTTGTATCTCTGCTCTGTAAAGGGAAATGGGAGTTACTTGTGTTGATGGAGCATTCACATTTGGATGAAAAGAAAGTTATCCTTAGTGCTCCATATTTATCTGTCTGGGGCAGTAGAAAAAGGGATAAACCTGCAATGGAATAGTTCACCCACCTGCACTAGAAGGATGATGGAAGAAATCAAAGGGAAAGTCAGTTCTTTTCTTCTTACCCTCATTTATGCACAGCCAGCTAAGGACCAAATGAGATACAGAAGATACATCATGTTGTCTACAAATATCAGAGTAAATTCTCTGACATATCTGCATTTTCCTGCCCAAACCTTTGCTCTGATGCAGAGACCAACTGCTTTAGTCTCCCTGATGTCTACTAAAAGATCTCCTTTCCGATGGGATTTGGTTTTGCATTAATCTAATACTTACTGCTAGTGTAAGTGAAGTGATGTGAGCCATGCTTCCATTCAGGGCCTTAGCCCTGGCACCATCTGTATAAATAACAGTACCATATGTATGTAAAAACAGCATCGCCCAGAGTTAATAAGAGCTAGTGTTCAAATGGATGCAGAAAATGCATTTTATTTACAACTATGGAATTTATTGGCTCTATTTTTAATTAGTTCTCTGTGCAGCAATTTGTTTCCAGTGCTTTCTTAATGAAAATACTGCAGGTTGCAGTTCTAATGCCAGAGCGAGTTTTATCCATTCCATCTCTGTCCTCATTAACTGAGTTTCCCTTCACTGTTAAACAGTGTTTTTAAAGAAAAAAATAAAGAAATATATATATATATTAAAGTCAGAGGTAGGTCCTTACTGCATTTAAATATGCCAGGATGCTGGGCCTAAATATCCATCACTGTATAAGACAGCAGCACTGCTCTACAATGAACACAGTTTCCCATTGTGATTTTTGTTTTTTTTTCCTGACAGGCAAGCTTTTCAACTCTCATTTTCTCTAGATCTGCACAAATCATGTTATTCTTCCACCAGTTACCTTTAAACAAAACATGGAGTGCACAGTTGCTGTTCCCTTAACTGAAATCGCAGGAATTTAGTGCTACCCATGTTGCATGTCTTCTGTGGGCTTTTTTAAGGTTTATCAGCCCTATTTCCACTATCACGTGAAAGAGAATTGAAGGGTTTCTGACACCTTTTACAGCTCTGATTTGCTTGCTCTGTAGTTAAATGCTGCTGCAAGATGAAAGTCTGGTATTTTCCCATGGCCCTTGGCAGATTCCCGGCGATGGTGAAATAGTAATGATGTGCTGAATGGGTAGTGAGTGATTTGCACACTAGGCAGCCTTGGCTACATGTTTTAAGCATCCACCTCCTTGAAACTGTCTTTTCCTGCAAACAGACATATTTTAATCTGAGTCAGCATTTTTCTTCCTGATAGTTAATCCAAGCTGAAAGTCAGATGTTAGTCATTCTGCATATACCCAAAGGAACATAAGATTTGCCATGCTGGTGCAAACTGATGACTTGCCAGGCCTGCTATCTAACTTCTAGTAGTGTCCAGTGCATGTTATCTTATCTGGCCAGTGTTTTGTGTCTCTCATTTCAGTGTTATCTATACGCTTCCCAGAATAATTCAGCATATTCATAAAGTTGATTTTCTCTCCTTTCCTCCCCACAACACGTAGAATCATAGAAACATAGAATAGTTGCCAAACGTGAGTCTGGGAGCCCTGTCTTTCTAGGAAAGATGGGCAGTCAATGCACAGACCAAAAGAGATGTGACCTGTTTCAAGGCAAGTGAGAGTCTAGTTAACTGTCCATGAAGTTTGGGTGATAGAGATGTGTACTGTGTGGCCCAAATTTCAGCTTGTACCTGAGGATAGAGGGGATAAAGATAAAGCACTTTTTAAAATATAATGTAAATAGTATTATATTCTAAATATTGCATTATCAATAATAAATTTTCATATATAGTTTTATTTATAAGTATTTTTGTATAGCTGTATCTATAAACATAAATATATGTAAATGTTGATATTGCCTTGGAGCACTCTGAAGGTAAGAGGGAGGAAAACAGGCCACTACGTAAGTGATGGTGCCTTCATCTTTTAAGGTAACATGTTCAAGTTGCCTTGATTAAAGAGGTGCAGTGGGGGCTAGCAAAAAAGCTTACAGCTTTTACCTAATAGGCAGATCACTTGGAAAAGAATGAACAAAATCAGTTGTCTCTTTGTTTCATGGGGCAACAGGAAGAAATAATCTGTCCTGAAACAATGGAAAATCCTAGCATCTCTGTGCTGTGTTCTGTTCATCCTCCTCATGACAATCAGGATTTCTCACTGATAACCTAATACTGTCTCCCCTCCCAAAGCTCTTCATATTGCTTTTTAAAAATAAAGAGATAGATGTGAGAAAACAACTGCATAGAATTATAGAATCATAGAATTGTTTGGGTTGGAAGACACTTTAAAGATCAGCTACATCCAACCCCCCTGCAATGGGCAGGGGCACCATTCCAGGAGGATGTGCTTCAGGATCTTGCTCATCACTAAGGTGAGACTGGCAGGTCTTTGTTTTTCTGGGTCTTCCTTTTTTCTTCCTTCCTGATAAAAATGAGGGGTATGTTTCTCCTTTTCCAGCCAGTGCATCATATAGCTGAGCAAAGTTAATGCAGCTTAAATATCAAAGTTCCCTCTTGGATGGAGAAAGACCACTGCTATTTTCTTGGTCATTCAGTGCCATCTGTTTAATGTCACTTAGATTTAACTCATACATTGGTGGCAATTTTAACCTGTTTTTGAAGGCAACTAAATGAAATCATAACCCTTCTGCATCCTGAGCTTCAGCCTTACACATTTTGTCCTTCTGAAGGTTTCAGATAACTTTCTTTAGTTTCTTATTGGTATGTTGTGAAGGAAATCCTAAATCCAAATCCAAAAAAAGAGGGAAGGTTCTTTGAAAAGTAGGTTGACAATGCTTCTACAGAAAGATAATATGAAAATGAGTATATTCTGTGGGTTATGGCCTTGAGAAGAAGCAAGGCCTTATTTTTAAGTGGGTTTGGTTCCTTCTCACTCCTGACTTGCATTATTATAGGCATGAAGGAGTTCTTCCTTTAAGCTCACCTAGTTCAGAGAATGGAATTGCTAGTTTATTTATTTCCATATGTCATCTTCGGAGATACCTTTATTCTTCTGGCCTGTTCACCATTTTCATCTTTTCACCCTGTATTGCCATACCAGAGTGTGAGTGTCTTGGGGGATCCTGTAGTTGAGCAACGCACGAGTGCAACCCATATATAAGGTGATGAAGCATTTGCAGTGATGGCAGCATTAATGGTCAAAAGCAGGATGTATAGAAAAATGAAGGTTGTTGAAGCTCTATGGACCAAAACAAGTGGTTTGAGAGAAAGACAGCAAAATGTCATGGAGTCTTTGGTGGGTTACATTACCTTGTTTGTGCTTCAGGTAGCTTGTGGGGTCTCCTGAAAGAACTTACTGGAAGAATTTGTCAGAACCCAACTTTTACAGCTCACACAATCTCAAAAATGCATTCAGGGCTTATGTCAATTGACTGTATGACTCAAGAAGTAAGAAGTTACTAGAGGCTGAAAAGGAGCTGTGTCTTGGATTAAATATTGTCACGTCAAAGAACTATGTAATTACTTTTCAGTCTTACACAACTCTGGTATGCAGAGTGTGCCGTGAGGGAAAAAATGAGGTCAGTTTATTCATAAACAGATTTTCCCCTTGTTTCAGTGGGGTAAGAAAATGATGCTGAGATTTGGTATTCACCTTCCATTTAATCAGAGCTGAACTTGTGATGTTACTGTCTGATGTTGCACATATTCAGCATCAGATAATTTAAAAATCCCTATAGTCTTGCTACTTCTATAACAGCATTTGTTTTTAAGAGGTTCAGCAAAATTACTGCTTCCTATTCCCCTCTTCCCATCTCCTTCATTATATGTCACCTCTCAGACGCCTTTGTGAAATGGATTTTCTCATGATCTCCAAAGTTCAGACAGCAGCATTCAGTTCTGAAATGAGATATCACGTGTTATATTTCTTACATATAATTATGTCATATTCTGCAGTTTTGCTTTTTTAGGTGCTGATTTTGACACTGCTGCATACCTTTTTTATAGGTCTACATGACCTTATCAGTTGCACGTTTCTTAAAGACTTTGCCATGTATTGTGGCAATACAAAGGAATGCATCACTAAGGCAAATATTTACAGGTCAGACATAGAAATGCATGGGGGGAAATTCCTACGAGGCATATGCCAGTTTGCTACCATGAAGACGGAGAAATGTTGGACTATTTTATTGTACAGTGAACCCAAAGGACCTTGCTTACAAACACAGCATCTTACACAGACCGTTGAGCAGTGCCTGTAGTATGGGCTTGGAATTTGTTGTTGGGGAGGTTTCTGTGGTTTTTGCTTTTGTTTTTTTCCCAGTATCATCCCATTTCTTTTGCTTTAGGATCAAACAGTACTATTCATAAGATATACCTATGTACTTGTGGTGGTTCCTGAAAGTTGCCCATGTATTTGCATTGACATTTGCCTATGAAGCTCGTATTACCAGTAATCTGCAACTGCCAAATTAGAAGCCACTGATATCAGAGACAGAAGTCCTTTGTTCATCCAAAGGATCATTAATTCTACTGGGGCATATTTCTAAACTGAAAAAGAAATTGTTTCAGTGCAGTTGAATCAAAGGGGGTTGTTTAGCCTCACTGATGCAGCCTTCCAGTATCTGAAGGGGGCCTACAAGGATGCAGGACAGGGATTCTTCATTAGGGACTATAGTGATAGGACAAGGAGTGATGGATTCAAATTGAAACAGGAGAAGTTCAGGTTAAGTATGAGGAAAAAGTTCTTTACTGTGAGGGTGCTGAGGCACTGGCACAGGGTGCCAAGAGAAGTGGTGAATGCTCCATCCTTGGCAGTGTTCAAGGCCTGGCTGGACAGAGCCTTGGGTGACATAGTCTAGTGTGAGGTGTCCCTGCCCATGGCAGGGGGTTGGAACTGGATGATGTTCAGGTCCTTTCCAGCACAAGCCATTCTGTGATTCTACAATTAAGAAAACAAACAGGAGAAATAAATTACTAAGTCAATATGAAGCAGTATTGTGTGGGCTATATAATCTACCCTGCTACCTCATTTCTTTTGACAAACATCTTGGGTTATTAAGTGTGTCCTGTTTTAACAGTCTGTGGTTAAACTTCCACTGCAAGCAGAAATGGACAGTGTGACTGAATAAGAACAGCATTTCTGCTGTAGGCAGTTGTGCACTAGAGGAATGTAGAACATTTCTATCATGAAAAGTGGGTATCATTTACTTCCCAAGTAAAGATTAGAGGGAAGTGCTATTTGAAAAGGAATAGCTTTAACTAATGAAAAAACCAGGCTTTACTGAAGACAAAATTTCATTGAACAAAGTCCCAGATAAAGCCTTAGGTCTTGAAGGTTCACAGTGTAATGCAATTCTGGCTTCTGACTACCTCCAGCTTCTAAGAGGCAGGAAGCACCACAGATTTTCTTAGTATTGTGACCTTTGTTCTTCTTTTCCTTGTGTTTTATTTTCTTTTCTATCCTGAAAGTGCATCATTAAGAATGTATGTAAAAATTACATCAGCCCCTGCTTCAGACCATAATGGTGATCAATGGACCTCAGAGATCACTCCCCACTATCACAGGTGGAAGAGGTTAAGTTCAAATGAGTGAAGTGAGGACTTGCGTGCCAACTTCAGAGGAAGATTAACTGATGTACAGGTAAATTTGATGCTGATGCTTAAAGATAGTGATCTGTGCTATCCTGAGCACGTAAGCAAAGTATATCTACCACATGCATTGGGTTTGCATGGCAAGGTTTTGGTAGTGAGGAACTACAGTGGTGGCTTCTTGAGAAGATGTTAGAAGCTTCCCCAGTGTCCAATGAAACCAATGCCAGCCAGCTCCAAGATGGACCTGCTGCTGGTCAGGGCCAAGCCCATCAGTAATGGTGGTAATGCCTCTGAGATAACATAGTTAAGAAGGGGGAAAATCTACTGTGCAGGAGCAAGTGCAGATGGAGAGAGGACTGAGAATATGAGAGGAAGTCCTGCAGTCACGCAAGTCAGTGCAGAAGAGGGGAGGAGGTGCACCAGAGAAGAGATTCCCCTGCAGCCCATGGTTCAGACCATGGTGAGGCAGGTTGTGCCCTGCAGCCATGGAGGTTCAGATGGAACAGATATCCACTTGCAGCCTATGGAGGTTAACAAGGGAGCAGACACCCGCCTGCCGTCCATGGAGGACCCCACACCAGATCAGAGTATGCCTGAAGGAAGCTGGGACCATGTGGGAAGTCCACACTGGAGCAGGCTCCTAGCAGGACCTGTGTTCCTATGGAGAGAGGAGCCCACGCTGGAGCAAGGGGAGAGTGAGGAGGAAGGAGCACCAGAGACAATGTGTGATGAACCAACTGCAACCCCATTCGCTATCCCCCTGAGCTGCTCGGGGGAGGAGGTAGAGAAATCAGTAGTAAAGATGAGCCCAGGAAGTGGGGGAGAGGTGTTTTTAAGATTTGGTTTTATTTCTCGTTATCCTGCTCTGATTTGGTTGGCAATAGATTAAATTAATTTCCCCAAGTTGAATCTGTTCTGCCCATAATAATAATTGGTGAGTGATTTCTCCCTGTCCTTATCTCAACCCATGAGCCTTTGGTTATATTTTCTCTCTCCTGCCCAGCTAAGGAGGGAGAGTGATTGAGCAGCTTTGGTGAATCCAAAGGTCTTATCCAACCAAGATCAACCCACCACTCCTCTGGAAGTATGAGAGGCTTGTACTTCTCAGAGCTACCACACTGTGCTTATCTCAGTTCTCTGGTATGTGAGGAGGAAAGAACAAGTACAGGTGACTTGAGGCAGAAACCTGTCAACTTCCAGAGTTTTCCCACTTCTCCTTCAATATTTTCTTGAGGGTTTTCACGTACAGAAAAGTGAGATCCCCATGTTACAAGATGCTACCTCCACTATCAACCTCGCGGATGAGTTTAGGTTCTCTGTCATGAATGAGGTGATGTTGCAGGATTTCAGCTATGTCGTAGTTGGATGCTGCTTTCCAATTTACATATGAAACTGGTATAGAGTGTACAGCAGCTTCAAATTGCTGCATGCCCTCACTGCCCTAAGGATCACAGCCTCCACCATTTCATGGTCACTGCAGCCAAGGCTGCCCTTGAGCTTCATATTCACCACCAGCCACTTCTGTTAGTGAGAACAAGGTCCAGTGTAGCACCTCTCCTCATTGATTCCTCCATCAGTTGGTAAAGGAAATTCTTGTCAGCACATTCCAGGTACCTGGATTACACTGCTGTGTTGTCCCTCCAACAGATACCAGATTGATTGAAGTCTCCCCATGAGGACTAGGGCTTGTGAACGTGCTCAGTCTTCCTGGTCAGGTGGCCTGTAGCAGACCCCCACTATAATGTCACCTATCCCTGCCCTCCCTTTAGTCTATTAAGAAGGAATGAAGTGAGCAGGAAACGTATCTATTTACTCAGCCCAAGTCTGTGCACCATGATCCCTTGAGTGTCAGTTCCAGCATTAGTATGGACAAAGTGAAGGCGTTCTTTCCTTTTTGGGTAGTTTTCACCCCACTTACAGCCTTTTTTGTTTGAAAAAAAAGATCAGAAAATACTTAGTGAATAGGAAAGTAAGAATGGTTCCAAAGTGGATGTAAAAATTGTGATTAGTTGTGTCCATCTGCTTTCCTGAGCCTTTCCACTTGTCTGAGTAACTCTAGCAAATAAGGTTTTGATGTTAAAGGGGCTTATTACTTACTTTGTGCAGCTAAATTCTGCAAGTCTGCAGCATACAATTCTGCATCTGAGAAACTTATCCTGAAGATCCCTTTGTAGTTAATGCCAGTCAATAGGAGCCAGTGAAATTGAGGTCATTCTGAAGTTGATGACTTTATTCAGAAGACCCCCACCCTAAAAATCTATTGACTGTATTGATTAGATCTATAATTACAGTAATAGGAGCCTGGAGCCTAGGAGCCATTATACTCAGATGAAAGTCCTTACACGTTAAATTAACTGAGATGAATGTCATCTTCAGAAGGATACCTTTCCTCATTGAAGAGTTTCTAATAGCTCTTTGTGGTGTTTGTGTGAAGGCAAGGCAGGAACTGGAATCTGTGTTTTGTATGTGCAGCGCAGCAGACAATGGACATCTGATTTCAAAAGACTATCCAATTGATATGATTATGAGCAATTTTAATAATCGGCATAAATAACAGTGTGTGGCTTTGTATGTTGTTGCTTTGAGGGAAGGGGGTGTCTGTTACTGGTATATTTTGACACCTTGTTGGTTTACAGTAAAGCATAATTAAGAGAAAGAGTGTTTCTAAGGCTTTCACTGGTAGTATATAAAAATAGTTGTTCTCAGTTATGATTCAATAATAATAACACACGACTTTTCCATCGCTTTCCCTTGATACCATTTAACTAGATTTGCTTCACATAGCATATATACTCAATGCTCACCAAGGAAGTAGATGTACAATAAACACAAACACTCCAAAAAGCCTGCTTGTATTTTTCATAACAATGTTTAGTACACACAGGCCATCTTCATGGTGTGGTGAGTGTAAGGATGCAGTATGTCTAACCTCGGAAGACTTTAGCATTGATGTCTGTCCTGGAGGTGCTGTTTTGTCCTTGATGTCCTTGCTAAGAGGCTTCTCATACAGTAATTGGAGACACTTGTGCACTTTCATTAAGTATTGTCTGTTTCCGTTAACTGGCTACATAAATAGTGTGAAGATGTTATGGTTGAGAGATCTACACATGGTATAGTGAGTCCTTCCTAACACGAGGAAGGGTCTTGTGGTTTCATTGCATGGAAAAATCCAAACCAGACCAAGATTTGTTCGAGATACTCTCCCCTGCAAGGTGCATCAGTGTCGCAATCTGGCTTCTATATTTAGTCCACTTTGCAGGAAAGGGTATTTTTAAAGCTAAATACACCATCCTCCAGTATGGGAACTGCTGACATTGAAAAGAACACAAAATCTACTCTTTTCCTTGCTACAGCAGGTTTTACCTTTATTTTCTTTATAAATCTTTAGTTTTATCCTCCCTATCTCTTCCATTTCCACAATTACCTTAGATTGGAATCAGTGAAATGCATGTTTCTGAGATTACATGTACTTCATTGCTGACTGTGTAGTTTGGGACCACCTTGAGTAGCCACTCTTCCATCGGCAACATCTTTACATCAGCAAGTCTTTGGGAATGCCATGAATACTTACCAGTTCTTCTTGGTTTTGCAGAGCCTATGATCACCCTGTGAAGTGGAATGGATTCTCAAGGCGTTTCAGATTCAGACCCTACGTCAATGTCTGCTTTACTGACCACATTATAGTACAGCTGCTATAACCAGCACACACTAAATGTATGAAAGACAAGCTAAGTTTTATACTGTATGTTAGTGTAATTGTGAATTTTTTCTTTCCTTTTATTTTTTTACCCTTTCACTGCAGATATGTTTTACCTTATGTTACAGATTTTAATCATGTCCCCTGTGTATCTGAGGAATGCTATTTCTTTGCCTCCAGATTTGGTATACAGTGTTCAGTAAGATATTCTATGATTCTATGTAACTGTTACATCATGTTTATTGTTTGTGTTTTTAACATGCTCCTGATCTCCATTTCTGCTGATTTAAAACCATGAAAGGCAACACATTTTAATTCTTCTTCTACTGTTGTTTTCATACATTTAAAAAGAATCTAGCTCAGATTCTCCTAATGTGCACTGCTGCTATAGAATTTGCTCTGCCAGGCTGAGCTAAGCAATTTCACTATTATATATGCATTTACAAATGCATCAATTAGATGTTTCTTTCAACCCATTGTATGCATAGAACACTACATTTATTTATGAGAAACACTAGTGAAAGAGCAGGGCAAACAAACATTAAGACATATTGTACCATGTTTTTAAGAGGAGAAGGCCTTTAACCTGTTGAAAAATCAAGGCATCTCATGAAAAATGTCAAGTTTTGCATTAGATTTCATTTCATTGGTTTCCATGCAACAAACATTTGGGATTTTGTTACATTTTCACCCACACCATTTTCTGATGAAATCCTGATGGTGAAATGCAATTTAAATTCTTTAAATGTGTTGTGTACTATCAATGTCATTTTCCTCCAGCAAATAAAGCATTTTAAAATGGGTTTAATTAAATATCATATAAATTATCGAAGAGAAGTTCACAACATGATACCTATTTTATTCATTCTGAAAAGTTGCATCTTTTGACATTAATGTTTCTCCCCAGAAGAAGCTACCTCTATATGTTATGGATTTTTGGTTACTGTGAAGGTTCAGAAAAGAATAACAAATATAAACTAGATTCTCACCTCCAGTAATTTGAATTACATGCTTCCTTTCCAGAAAGCTGACAAAGTCTTTTGTCAGTAAAGGCTGAGCACTGAAAATGCTCAAAGAAATCTTACAGGTACTTAAGCTGTAAGAGTCAAAACTGTAGAACTTCTTAAATCAAGAAGCAGGAAAAAACTGAGTTTCTGGTGGGTTTTCTCTGGATCTATCCTGTCAAATCTACATACCTGGAAAATGCATTAGATGTGATGTGTATATTCATTGGTTGCTATTTAGAAAAGCTAATTAATGGAAAGATACTCTGTTTTCTAACCAAGCTTAGTGCTGGTGTGAAATTACAATTTATGGTACCTACTGTTTACCCTACTACACAGTTCACTTCTGAAATAGAACTCCCTCCTCGTATCTACTACAACCTGCAGACTGCCTCTGTCAGCACATTTGGCAGATCTTACAGTGCTGAAAACTGTTTTCATCTAGTTAGTAAGCTGAAATGAGCCCATCTCGTAGCTGTTGCAAGCAAATTATTTCAGTGCTTCAAGCTGTATTTGAACAGTGGATCCAGACCAAACAAAGCTTGCCCATTCACTAATCCCATTCATTAGAAGCTCAGTGATTACCTTATTAGTATGATGCAGTGGGGAGACAGACTGATGGAGCTTTCAGTGGGCCAGCAGACACAGCAGATGCATTTGGCATCAATCACCCAGGTAAAGTATTTCTCTGCTGAAACTGTAGAGGCTGCCTGGCTTAGAGCAAGAATGAAATACCCACATGACAACATAGACATACTACTCCGTGTTGTACTATAAACTTGGTTGTAATGGCAAATGCTATTTAAAAAACATGATTCCATGAAGTTGCTATAAAACAGTAAATGCATCCTGAGTCATACAATTTGTATCATTGATCGATATGAATCCCCATTTGGACAGCCAGTCATTGTCTGCAATATTGACTTCAAGTTCAGTTTAAACGGCAACTGAAGATGTTTTCTATTGCTTTAGTCACTTTACGAATGCATTTGTCTTCTCCTTCTTCATGACAAATATATCTAACAATGCCATTACACAGCTGTTTAGATGAGAATACTAGCATAGTTGTTTCTTCTTTACAGTATCACAGGCAGAGACACAGAGCTCAAAGCTTTCCAAGAGCAAGCAGTTCAATTTGGGTAGATCCTACAAGCGACCATGAGGTAGAAGATTAATATAAGACCAGGGTATGACAGGGTAAAATTTTAATAAAACCTATTTTTTGTGGGCATTAAGATGAACTAGATGATATTAAGGCCTTTTCCAAACCTAAATATTATAGAATCATAGAATAGTTAGGGTTGGAAAGGACCTTAAGATCATCTGGTTCCAACCCCCTACCATGGGCAGGGATGCCTCACACTAAACCATGTCACCTAAGGCTATGTCCAACCTGACCTTGAACACTATCAGAAATGGAGCACTCACAACTTCTTTGGGCAACCCATTCCAGTGCTTCACCACCCTCACAGTAAAG